>HG995334.1:10373706-10630346 GCA_905333045.1 Lysandra bellargus
GTGAACCGCATTAAGATTTTGATACAATAATGGAAAAAATATTAAAAATTTTAGGGGTCCCCATAGGTACAAATGAAACAAAATAAAAATTTTTTCGTCTAACCTATGCGCGTGGGGTATCTATGGATAGGTCTTCAAAAATCATATTGAGGTTTCTAATATCATTTTTTTCTAACCTGAATAGTTTGCGAGAGAGACTCTTCCAAAATGGCAAAATGTGTGTCCCTCCCCCTCTAACTTCTAAAGTAGGGGCATGATAATTCTAAAAAAATATATGATGTACATTACTGTAAAAACTACCAACGAAAATTGGTTTGAACGTGATCTAGCCAGTAGTTGTTTTAATACGTCATAAATGATAAACCTTAATTTAACTTTCATTATATCAAAAATTTAATATTAAAATAAATCAAAAACCATATAATTTCATAGAAATAATTCTTATTGCTGCTGCGGAACCCTTCATGGGCGAGTCCAACTCGCACTTGGCCGGTTTTTTATATAACATCATTGGGTAAGCACGTATATGTCGTATAGGAACAAAATCTGAGGACCAATTTGTATGAACATACGCCATCTTTATTAAAACATCATTGCCTAAGGTATATTACCTGTCACATACTTCTAAGCCATAGGGATGTTATTTCTAGACTGTCTGGACAATTTCAACGCTTTATGATACGAAACTTGGACAGTCGCAGCATTCACATGTGGGCAAGAATGCCATCTGCCTCGGACAATCAAAACTTTCCGGAATTTTCTGCTGAGCGTCCACCATATTGCATCCGACAGCCGCTGGCCAAGATATTCACGTTGTTTTCAGCTGTAAATAACACTGAAAACTGCTCTAAAATGTCGCTTATAAGGCAACGTGACTGCAAGTTTTGGTTGGGTCTTAAACAAATAGAACACAACATTACATTAATAATCTTATAAACTATAGTTCAATACATAACAGATGAAAATATCAATTGTTTTTGGAGTATATGTATTTTACCACATTTTTGTAAAACAATCAAGTGTATTTTACCTCCAAATAGAGGATCCTCACCGCAGTGGTCGAATATAATATGAGCGAAGTTGCGCAATTTGTTGATCGAATACCACAGCAATGGAACCGCATCAACAAAAGGTAGCTTTGTTCCCCCGCAGAAAAATACTCATCCCGAATACCCTAATACATCAAACGCCGCCGTTACACGCATCATTTCAACACTCAAAGACATTCCACCGGGAAAAATTAAAATAACAGAGCAATACAATGATTACAGATGAGCAAGATGAAAAATATGGACGAAATTGCTGCGCGTGGCATGCTTTGTGTGAGTTGGAAAGAAGATTGTTATTGAAAATATGAAGGTGATATAAAAATGCAGGGATGACTGAAAACATTTTTAATATTTTCGATTTGAAATTGTTTTAGTAAACTATTACTAATTTATTTGTAGATAATGTGATAAAGTAAATTTTAGCTGTACATAATAGTTGAAATTAGTACAAAAGACATAATTTCAGACGCAGTTGTTAACGTTATGCTTTTAACTATCGATTAAAATATAGATTAAATATCGCGTTGTTTCCGATTTCTCATAATGTTAACTATGAAAATGTGTGATATTTAGATAAACGGTTAACACTTATAAAATATGTTGGTTAAAAAGTTATTATTTTAAAGTTCATTTTTCATTATATTTCACTCAGATTTTTGTCAACACAATATTATCCACAACAAGATCTTCTGAAACCTGATAAAAAATCCGATTAAACCACTCATTTGATGCATAATATTGTCAATTACCTTCAACAATTGAAACAAATTGAACGAAAACAGACGAATTGAGGCAATTCTGCGACGTGTGATGGATCCTTTGTGCGAGCTTCCGCGCGGTTGGGTTTTGCGCACCGTTCTGAATTATTTTACATCTGACAACATCTTTACGGTATTAACATACGGGTTATTTTCCTATAACACCGAGGTGGAATAACTCTTGGTGCCATTTACCGCGTCATTAGTCCACCAAGGTGTGACTGTGTTTGATGGATGCCCGACTTGTTGCGTCACTTCTGCGGCTTTTGTGGCACTGTCGCGAGAAATACGCGGCAATTTTTTAAAGGAATGGGTCATTTAGCTGATGGGGAAGATGGGTAAAAAATATAACCTCATGTCTCTTAATCTGAGAAAGAAAACGTAATTCCCATCTAACATTATGTGAAAAATCATTGATCTCAATAAGGATTATGTATACCAAAAAGTTTGATAATGTCCTCCTCCTGTCCAATGTCCATCCTTTCCTACAACCCTGGAACAGTTACTCTCCTTATGTCTTACGAGTTTTTGACCAGGTCAAATTTCTTGATGCGAGCGCAACTCTACAGGGTACTTATTAAGGCGCTATATTGAAAAAACTGTCCTTTACGACGTAATACTATAGGACCCTCAGAAATGTTACAAATCTGGTAATGAGATATACATATCTTCATAGCCTTATCTAGGTTTGAGAAGAACTAGAAACACGATTAATGTATTTTGCCTCGATACATTTAATTTTCGAAATGACCTCTTAAAAATACGAAATTTGAAGATTATTTTTAAACGAAAATAGATGTGTTGTAGGAAATTAGTCTAATTGATAGACACCTTTGCAACTCAAAACCGTATAGAAGCGTTTTGTTTAAATGCTCCTAGTTATTTTTTAAATGATTATAATTACGTTTTTTCGCATGTTTTCCGAGCGAGTCGATAGCTTCTGGCCGCAGCGTATTCACGACTTTATAGTCATAGAAATTAAGTATAAAATTGCCCTTGCGGTAAAATTACTTTCGATATAGCGCCTTAACTCATTTAAAAAAGTTCAAAACAACGCTATATAAGATTTCGTTTAAAAACATAGAGTTTACTTAAATAACATTTTGCATAGAACGTTCATTGAAATTTCCATTGTTTATAACGTATAGGACTGCAGTGCGGCCCTGTGCAGTCGTTAATATAGATTGGATGTTAATACTAAATGTGATTATGATATCGGCCGGTGCATTCGGCAATCGAACTAGATGAACAATTGAAACTTCCGTAAGACGGTAATATCGGAATGGCGGACTCCTTTACTTATCCGACTCATTTTGTCGGGAGTATTGTTCAATAAATGTTCAATAATCGGGCACAATACAAAATACGTATTTAATTCTATCGTAGACGATTTGAGTTCGATGCACTCTACATTGTATCGTCTCTAAGAAAACAGCGTATTATTAAGATATAATAACATAATATTGTTTTTAGATTTTCATACAAGCTTTCACCTATAGCTCAATCCATACTAATATTATAAAAGCGAAAGTGTGTCTGTCTGTCTGTGCAGTGGTAAGAGTCGGCTTAAACGTAAAAAGTCACGCCTAAACCGCTGAGCCGATTTAGCTAAAACTTGATATTGAAATAGTTTGAGTCCCGGGAAAGGACAAAGAATACTTTTTATTTCGAAAAATGTACGCTTCCCGCGCAATAAACGAATTTTGTAGCAACGGAGTTGCATAGTAATATGGCATAATATTGTAAATTTTCGCACAAACCTTTATCCACAGCTCCAGAAAAGTTCAACAACATAAATTTTTATACAAAAAAATATTATAAGCCCATTTTTATTGATGATGATTTTGTTATTCTTATCTGTAGCGATATTACTGCAATTTTCTATCAAAATATGTCTAGTAGTGAGAGTCTCAAACACAGGCTTACAATATTCGCCTTGCAGTTGTTTAGTCGATGTCTCTATCCCCAATCCGATGTTATCAATTCAAATTGATTTAGAAACTTGGTGTTTGTAATTCGAAATGAAGGAAGCAATTATTTTTTATCGACACGCACGACTGCGCGGGGCAAAGAGGGACATAGTGAGGCAAAGCGGGGCAAAGGGGGGCAGCGCGACGGGGCAATATATTGCACCCGCGGGACGCCACAAGTTACTGCATACAAAAAGCACGCCATCTTGGGAAAATCGTAAATCTTCAGTTGTAAATCTTCGCGTAAGCTAATGAAGACTTGATTAGAAGATTGAGTTTTTAAAGTTAATTTACAACTTAAATCTAACGTTACTATGTTATTGTTTCTCTTTATAATGTCTCAAAACCGATTTGTTTTGAGACATTAGCATATTATGCAAATATGATAAGAACAATAGTATGTAGTTTGTTTAAATTTTGTTAATGCATCTTCTCTGAACCATATACTGCGTTTACTCATAGATAAGTATTCACAATACGCATAATAACGCAGGCATAAAACGATATTTACCATTATTATTAATGCTTCCATAAACGCTTGCCACATTTCATTGATTCGAGCATAATTTAACGTGGTTATATTCACATTAGCCATAACTCAGAAGACTACGCTTAATTCCCCCGCATTTAAGAAACTTTAAGAGTACATAAAATTTTATTGACCCATATATGAAATAGTGAGACAATCCCATCCCGGGATCCCGTATCCCGGAGTTGCCGGGTCATTAGTCCCGTTTTTATTGCCCAATGACAATAAACATCCCGTAAGATATTGACTGAAAACATTCAACGAATTAGTTTCTTATGTCGTTATTGAAGCTGTAATACGTTGACGAAGTTTGGCTGTGAAGGTGAGGTTGTGTTTGTTACTAAACTCTTGTGACTGTTTTATTTTACGTAAGCTAGTAAACGTTATAATTAACATAACATAATAAATAAATTAATTAAATGACAATATATTAATGCATAATCTGTATATAATGTGAAAACTTTTAATTGGCCAGATTCATGTGTGTGTCCTTCTATATGATTGTATTAATAAATAATTCGTAAAACTCACGGCTACATACAATTATTGTATGTACCCGTAAGTTTTCCGAATATAATAAAATAAAAATAAATAAATAGTAATATTATGTGAGTGGAACATACCAATGTAATTGGTAGGTCAACGAGTGGGAAGATTATATATTACTAGCTGTCCCGGCAGACGTTGCTTTGCCATAATATAAAGTATTTCGCCCATATTATTTTATTGAAGTGACATAAGTATGTCGCCATGGAAACGTCGATCGCTATCCCGTCGCACAAACGCAATGGTCGCCGTCTCAGCTTGTAATAATTTACTATTATTTTTTCAACAAATACACTTATCAATATATAAAGTACCCAGTAGCCGATTCTCAGACCTACTGAATATGCATATAAAATTTGGTAATAATCAGTAAAGCCTTTTCGGAGGAGTTCGTGGACTAACATTGTGACACGAGAATTTTATATATAAGACTATATTAGGATAAACACATTTTAAAATTAAGTAATAAAATATTTTTTACGAAATAATTCTTGACAACTTTTTAAAAATCGTGTCTCCTGATAAAAATCTATCAGCTATCAGCTAAACTAAACTAGAATTAAAAAAAGAATTTTAACAATCGTTTGTTGCAAAAAAACGAGTTTGTGGTAACTCTGTGAATTTATGGTCGCAATTGACAAAGTGGCAAATGGCCCATTAGAAATTAGGAGCGGAGATCCGGACGGAAAAATGTACGGCGATATTTCCCAACGGCAAATTGTACGTAATAAATATCGCGACGACGCAATAAATAATACAGTATTGCGAGTGTATCGTGATTTGGAGCGACGCTTATTTTTAAGAACAGGTTTTTTTCTTGTTTCTATAATATACAACGAAATGGAATGGAATAGATATTTAAAAACATCCACAGCCGAACATTGAACGCCTTCTTTTTTAGAAGTCAGTTAAAAATCAATACTGAAGCTTGCTTTATTTTCCTCGTGACCATTGTAGTTTTAATCTATAAAACTGTACTCGGCGAAACATGGCGGTAGCGGTCATTGACTCGCTGTGAAAAATTTGTCATTTCCTATATACAGTTCGACAAGGCTGTTTATGAACGTGGCGAGAAAAGCAACTAACGCTTCTATCATACAAATATGTCATTTTTGACAGTTTTCCTTTACCAGCAGCGCCCATTGACATCATTAACATATTCATTTAAAGCCTTGTCGAACTGTAAACCGCGATTGACAATGAATTGTCAGATGTTGTCAATCTCGCTTTTGTATAGAAAATGACAAGCTTTTGACAGGGAGTCAATGACCGCTACCGCCATGTTTCGTCGAGTACAGTATAATTGATTAAATCTCTAGTTGTCAAGCTTTTCCGAGATGACAATATTGATATTGATTATATTGTGGGGTATGCGCGGAGGCCTAAGGAAGATCTTCCGACCGAGCGAGGTGGTATGCCCGGTCAGGCCGAAGCCCACGTGATACATTTCAGCTGTCGTATATATACCGACGCGCTCAGAAAACTTCGATAGCGCGATGCAGGAATGTTAGGCGAATTGTGGGTACCGCCACAATATTTTCTCAAAAAGAGTTAACTGACATCAGTTCTATTTTATCTACTTACCTGTAATTACAAAACTAGTAAAGTAAATTGATATTAGGATTATTGCTCCAACTTTTATGTATCCAATATCTATGGATGCTATACATTCCAAAATACGTTACGGATTTCCCGTAAAACACGTTTTCTAACTTAATATATAAAATTTCAAAAATAGAATACGTCAAGCGAAACTTTGCTTTCAGCCAGCAAAGTTGAAGCCATTTGTTAGAAATGGAACGTCCAAATAAAATTATTGCGTCCGATGTTTTCGATTCCATTGATCCTAATTAAAATCCAGACTCCAACTTTTGTCAATTCTCTCTTTTATTGAGTGGTGATAAATCGCCAACCGATTTTAGTCTGGGGTATTAATCTAGTAATAAAATAAATGGATAAAACCAACATTTTGCGTGATATTGATAATGCTATGTTAAGAGGCCGGGCTACCCTCGAAATTCTCATACATATACGTAATACCTAAATAATTTTCTCATACGAAAATATTTAACATGTTTGAGTTATTTTTCAGCTTAAAATAGTAATTACCTAGGTTCCTGTACAAGGGGGCGATACCGGTCCGTCCACGTCGTGTCCCTGGGCACCTCCCCCGTGCCATCGTGAGCCTTTTCACGGTGACACGGGAGGGGTGGCTGAACGCCGGTATGTGCGAGTGTTTGTGTGTGTGTTTGGCTGCGCCTGCAGTGTGACGAACAGGCCCGCGACCCGGGGTGTCGGTGTTTGAAGATATGGCAGATCGCAACAGGGAAAGTATTCTCCGGGTGGGTCCCGGCTCTTCAGGAGCCGGAGAATCCCACACACTGTCTACGGACAGTGTCAGGCCCGTGTATACGGAGGGGCCAACTGCTGCGAGGAAGGAAGAGGAGAAGGAGGAGAGGAGGAAAAAACGAAGCGCCAAGAAGGGCGCGGATCCCAAGCCGGTGCACCTAACCGCACCGGCCAGGGAACCACTTACCGACGAGGACGTCGATTTCTCCGTGCCGCAGCCCGATGCGGTGCGCCGGCTCGGAGCATTAATTGACAAAAAAGTTGCCAGGGGCGATACGGACGGCATAAGACGGGACTACTTTGAGTTCACTTATGGTCGTCCGGTTCGTGATTGGAGTAACACCGACAGCGAGAGCTGTTACTCAGGGTCCGGCAGCAACATGTCGCTGGACTCCTGGGGACTGCCCGTACGCTCTGGACGAACGACTCCTCTCAAGAGGAGGATCCCAGATGAAGACGAAATGCCGCCGTCCACCAGCAAGATGACGGCGCCAGCACCACCCAAGAGAGGACGAGGCCGGCCTCCTAAGACCGGTCAGTACGTCGGCTTGGCGAAAGCTAAAGTCGACAACAGGGAAAAGGCGGAGAGCCTCCGGCTGCTTGCTGAGGAGCAAGTTGCCGAGACGGCTCGGGCGGCGAGGGAGGCACGAGCCTCTCTTCGCAAGAGCCCCACACCGGCTGCAGATGATGCAGCGAGGACGAGCGCGGCGCTGAGCGCAAGCGTGGAGAGATCGCTGGAGACCATTTCTATGGTCGCCAGCAAATCCTCCAACTTAAAGGGGACTTTTAAGCAGTACCTCAATGAGGCGGTCGCCAACATAAAGGAGGCCGTCTCTGACATGAGGGACCGCTCTCAAAATGAGGAAATACGGGTTTTGGAAGCGCAGAACCAGCAGCTCCAACAGCAAATCAGCACTATGGGCCGGGAGCTGGAGGAGCTGCGTTGTCAAGTCTCCAAGCCCGCCACGGAGGAGATGCAAAAGCTGTTGTCGGAGGTCTCACGCTCCAACATCGAGATCTTCGGCAACATGCTGAATGCGCGACTCGCCGGTCTGGAGGATCGTCTCCTTCCAGAGCCCAGACGGAGGCCACCGCTTGCTTTTGATGCAGCGGCTGCCGACGTAAAGGTGCCGGCTGAGGGAGGACCGCCGATGGCTGCAAGTAGGCCACCGGCTAAAAAGAGTAAGAAGAAGGTGACAACGGAGGTGGCGGGGCCATCACAGGCTCCCGCCGCCAACGCGCCGCCTAAGGAGGGGGAGAAGAAGAGAAGAAAACAGACGATGGCCGCACGTGAGGCCAAACAGATGAGGGCAAGAACACCCGCCCCGTCTGCGTCTGACCCCTCGTGGTCCACAGTGGAGCCGCGGGGGAGGAAAAAGAAGGGAAAGGGAGCTGCCAAAAAGGCAGCCCCCAAGAGAAAAAAGAAGAAGAAGCTGCGTCCGCGCAAGTCCGCCGCCATAACTCTTACGTTGGAGAAGGGGGTGGACCAGAGCGTGACGTACGCTTCCATACTTCAGGAAGCGACGAGCCGGATCGACCTTGAGGAGGTAGGGATCTACCAGAGAAGGAACAAGGTTCGATTCCGGCAGGCGAGGACAGGCGCCCGGATACTTGAAGTGTCCGGGGAGGACGCCCAGCAGAGGGCGGACGCCCTCGCGAATAAACTGAGGGAGGTCCTCGACAGGGAAGCGGTGAAGATCGCTCGCCCTGTCCAAAGGGTGGATGTGCTCGTCTCCGGTATGGACGACGCAGCAACCGCCGCCGATGTCACCAAGGCGGCGGCAAAAGAAGGCGGCTGCCCGGCCACCGATATCCGGTCGGGTAGAATAACGGTGGGCCCTAGGGGCGCGCGGAGCGTGTGGCTTCACGTCCCCTCGGCTGCTTTTAGTTACCAACTTCTTGGCGGCTGCAGGTAGGCTGGGTCATGACGAAGGTGGTGCTGCTGACCGCGAGGCCAACGCGGTGCTACCGATGTCTAGACACCGGCCACCTGGCGCCGAACTGCCAGTCCCCGGTGGACCGTAGCGGGAATTGTTTCCGCTGCGGTAAGCCGGGGCACAAGGCCGCCGAGTGCGCGGAGGAGCCCAGCTGCTTCTTCTGCGCCGCGCTCGGCAAGGAGAGCAACCACGTGCTGGGGGCTACCGGCTGCATCTCAGCAGCCAGTAAGCCGCCCAGCACGAGGAAGAAGCGCAAGGCTCCCTCCAAGGCTGAGGCAGGGGCGAGTCAAAACGCCCCCGCCATGGAGGTGGAAGCCTAGGTTTGTGGGCGGTTGATCGGAGGACCACCGTCCACAATATTATAGGCCCCGCGGAGAAAGGCTCCCTCGATGCCCGGGGAGCCTCTCGGTGAAGACAGGCGGCGGCATAGGCTGCTGCAGTGATGTGGTGCCGGAAGCGGCAAGCGCTGCGGAGGATGCGTGAGAATGCGTTGCGATTCCGCTCCTCCGCGTTTAGCGCTGATGAGGGCATGGGGGGGTTTTAGTCGGTAAACCTTTGCGGAGGGAGTCCGACATAACCCTGCCCCTTCCCCCAAAGGGGCGGGGGATGCGTAATGCATTTCCCCTCCTTAAAAAAAAAAAAAAAAAAAAAAAAAAAAAAAAAAAAAAAAAAAAAAAAAAAGGTTCCTGTACAAAAATTAACTTCAAAATATTTAAACACTAAAAAAAATTTTTTGTGTATAAATTTTTTTTACTAAATTTACTAGTATTAAATATTTAAACACTAAAAAATAGAGTAAAACACTAAAAAATATATATGTTACGCTCAAAGACCGAAATCGCTCAATGAGCGAAAAAAAGGCTCACAACGCGTTGTGGTCGCAGTGAAACAGCCACGACGCGTTCTGGCAATCACAAAAAGGCCATAATGCGAAATTCTTGTCGTGGCTGATATGCTATTCGTTTTTCTTGATTTGTTCTTGATTGATTAATCATCCATAGGTATGGAAGATTATATATGAATTACCATGCGTACTACAAAATATTTTTTGACAAGACCTTGTGACAAGACCGAGAATCTTTTTTTAAATAAATAAGTGATATTCGATATTTAAAACCAAGGAGTTTTCAATTAAAAAGATTTTAATATGACAGGAATAGTGGAAGTATTCCATTCTCGATATTTTTAGTGCAGTCTATGTAATTACTATTTGAAGCTGAAAAATAACTTAAACATGTTAAATTTTTTCGTATGAGAAAATGATTTTGGTATTACGTATGTATGGGAATTTCGAGGGTAGACCGACTCCTTAGTGTGAAACTCCCAATAATTTAAGGTTAATTTGTTTGAAAAAAAGCAAAATTAGTCCAGTCATTTAATCGTGACAAACAACAAAATTTAACGATTAAGTACTGAACGTCTTTATTTAAGGTTAATGTAAAATATTCAATTGAATTTAAGTTATTGTTAAATACGAGCGCAGCAAAAAATTAAAAATCAGTGATGTGCAATTACATCAATTCACTTCAGGAAAATAAAACCGTTATTTATCGTTTTCATTCGTGAAACAATGACATGGGAATGATATTTCAATATCCATTGACTTGACATGAGTATTGATAATTTGTATCAGTGAGTGCCGTTAATAAGTGATGGAGTCGAGTAGTCCGCCCTAACCCGCCCTGGGCCTGAACCGACTATTTATATCGTGAATATGTAATTACTTCAATGATGGCTTTTAAACCTGTGCCGAAGGTTCGTGTGATTGAACTGAATTAATAAACATGGTGGGTTCAAATAAATAGTTTTGTTTACGGTTCAAATATTTTTGTACTACTTGAACAAAACTTCAAATTTGATAGAGAATTAAAAGATGGAGATATAAAAATGTTTTTTGGTAATTTTGAAACTACTCTGTTGGAGGTAGTTTCAAAATTTGCGTTTATAGTATGATATTATGGTTTTGAAAATTAAATATACACACAGTAGCTGGTAACTTGATTTTTTTTATGAAATAAGGGGGCAAACGAGCAAACGGGTCACCTGATGGAAAGCAACTTCCGTCGCCCATGGACACTCGCAGCATCAGAAGAGCTGCAGGTGCATTGCCAGCCTTTTAAGAGGGAATAGGGTAATAGGGAAGGGTAGGAAAGGAAATAGGGGAGGCTAGGGAAGGGAAAAGGGTAGGGGATTGGGCCTCCGAAAAACTCACTCACTCGGCAAAACACAACGCAAGCGCTGTTTCACGCCGGTTTTCTGTGAGCCCGTGGTATTTCTCCTGTCGAGCCAGCCCATTCGTGTCGAAGCATGGCTTTCCCACGTCAATTTGACATGATCTAGACAAGAAACTTGACTAATCTTTTATTTAGCTGCTACTTGCTACTTTTAACTTAGTAATTTAGTTGTATTAATACAATTATCAACTCAAGGTACGTTTTTAATGTTATTTAGAATAATTTGCACATACGCAGCGCCGTCGCTTTATAAAAATCAAAAACATTTGAGCGTTCCAAACGAGTGGTCTAAATCCAAGTTATAAATTCGTATTTGAACAGAATTTTGCTTTTGCCGCTACAACAAGCTCGCTTTGATGTTCATTTTTGGTTGCCGTATCGAATAAAAGCCTTAGCGTACGCAAACATCGACTAACACAATCAACTAGTTAGAAAAAGTTCCGATGTTCTCGTAAAATCTATTTCCAATAAAAATTCACGTTTTTAAAATAAATATTTTATCGCCCAACCATTGACATACAAACTAGAGAATATAATATAATATTTTTATTACCTTTTACTCTCAGTTTTTCTACATCTGGTATTATGAATACTTCCTAAGTGAAATTAGTTACTTCGATCTTCTTTCATGATACAAACTTATCACAGGCGGTAGACCAGAACGTAATTAAAGATACGAAGGTAAGGCATCTAAATATTAGGTTAGCGAGTACTTAAGAATTCATTAAATTTAATTAAGTGTAGTCATCAGTCACTGCGGACGGGCAGTGGGCCGCAGGGGGCGCAGCGGGCCGTACGGGCCGGTAGATAACGGGTCACTGTGATGAATGTACCCTCAAATATGTCGACACCGCCTAAACTAAACTATTGCTATCGTTTTTGAGAATTAATTTATTTTGGGTGCGTACGGACAACGCGATGTTGCAAAAGCATAAGATTATTTGCGAAGAATTCGAAAAATTATTATATAAAAGTGTCCATTTACATTGCAACTTGCAACGTTAAGCTTTTAATGATGTGTTTTTCAATGAACTATATAAAATTGAACTTTTATTACACAAGACACAGATTAATTTGACATACTTGGTACTTGCCACCTGCGATGTTGGGCTATCTGTTTCAATTTAAAATCATCTTGAATCAAAATCATTAATTTCCAATCAATAATTTTGATTTCAATTCAAAATTGAATGAACTGGAACAATCAGAATCATCTGGTTCATTTAAAAATTAATCACATCATGCACTCACGATACTACACGTTTACCAGAACATCACACGACTCTTGAGTTCAACTTCATCTCAACTATCTAACGCCGCCAAGACCGTACGCACATCTCGTGCTTATTCATAAGTTTATTAGCGGCCCTCTAGTGAAGTGCAAACAAGCCGCGATATAAATGATTCAGGTCTTGCGGCTGATGAGGCCCGTCCGTCCGTCCGTCCGGCGCCGGACACCGCTCACCATTCATTATTCACCGCGCTTAGTTTGTGGTCTTTAATAAATCCGATCTCATTTGTGGTCATCTGCTGGACGCAAATTAATCTTCTGGTCGTTTTACATTTAAATAGAATTACTTTGAGTTATAATCACGAGCAAATAAAGGTAATTGGAGTGGAATTCGTAATAAAATAATGAGTTTTATTTTACATAACGTACAGGGAATGTCCACTTCATATTTCGATGGACAGGCAACATGAAAAGCGACACGTACTAGCACCATTTCGCTTCACATCTACATGTTGTAATGCATAACATTACACATTGGGAACTCGTTACGAGCGCGTCCAAATTCTGTCGCCATGCGAGGCGAGTGCAGCTCGTTACAAAACGTTCTTCACTCATTAAAATTTGCTCAGCTTCTAAATTCTACTCTTTTCTCCGCACCTCCATTTCAATATACAGGAAAAAGTGGAGGAGCAGTGTATACGGAGCGCGGGCCGGGAAAAGTTTTCATCCCCCCGGCCCACCGGGGGGGCAAAAAGTGTTGCCGACGGGTGAACGGGACGTATTTATACCTATGTCGGGGAAAAGTTTTCCGTGTTGCGGGTAGGGGGGCGGGGGGTCGGCCGCAGGGGGGCGGGTTGCGCATGCGCGAGACGCCAGGCGCTGGCCCGATGTACCAGTCCTCCGCAGGACTTTATGCCCGACGTCGGCCTGCTGCTCTCATGCACGGAGTACTCCATAAAAGCGAGTACGTCACACCGATGCGAGGCGACGCTTTAAATATTAATTCCTAGGTTTATGTCAGGCTTAAGTATTTTCAAATCTCATTTATTGAAATAGACGTAGATTTGTCACAGAATAAAGACGATCACACGATGTAGGACCAAATTTTCTCACGTCAATTTTGATAGAAAATCTAGACAGGATATATATCTAGACCATGAGGATAACCAGAAACGAACTAGGAAAATCTGCACTGTAGACATAATATACATCTTTTAGGGTGACACGTTCCTTTCTTTTTTGTGGCAGATTAATAGATAAGCTCTTTGGTAGATAACATTATGTATATTGGAAAATAAGATCAGCTCGATATTATACTCGTGCAGACAAGCGGTGAGGATGTTTTCGTTGACCTTAATGTACCCAACATGGGGGCAATCGATTTGACCTCACCCCCCGGCCCAGTGTGGCCAGCTCCAGGCGCCGCCTACTGCTACCTAGTGGCAATAAAATGTTGCTCAGCCTTTAACACATTACTAGCGTATTTAAATAATGTGCTACGTTTGTAAGTATCTGAAAAATGTTCTTAGTATTTATACAAAAAAATAGTTTACGAGTTACGACTTACTCTACCTATGATATTATATTTTTTAAATAATAATCATTTAAAGTATTATACGATATAAAAATTAAACGTATGGCTACTTAAATTGTTACGTTCAAGTTATCTGATGACCCTTTTGTAGCTCACAAACACGTCACATCCGTTTCGTGACGTTTTTCGGTGCGCAATTTTTCCGGTTTTTTTCCCGAACACTTTTATTAAAACATATTTTCTGCAGCTTCTTTTAAAAAACGTAACCTGTTAAGGAACACTATATTAACGTTTATGATTATTATAATAGTATTTTTTAATAATAAAAAGATAAAACCGACTTCAAATTGTACGTAATTAAGAATTAAAATTCCCTATCTCAAAAACTACTGAACCGATTTTTATGAAACTTGCAGTATTCCTTAAGGCTGCCTTCACATTACGTCGCCAGTGGCGCGGCAGCCGCGCGGCTGCAGCGCTGCTGCCGCACTGTTTGCGACGTAATGTGAAGGCGCTCTTAGTTGAATAATACCTGGTACAATAAAAAAAGAATCACTTAAATCAGACTTGTAGTTCCGGAGATATGCACCATACATACACTTTTGAAATTTGGTACATTTGTTCAGAAGCTGTTATAGATTAACATATACAAAAACTGGGCAGTTCTAGAAATATTACATACATACGCATCGAATTGATAACCTCCTTTTTTGAAGTCGGTCAAAAATAATATTTTAACTCGCTGTAGAATGGATCAATTTTATATAACCTAAAAAAGTACTATAGTTAGTAGAAAACATACTTTTTTTACTCAGTAGGTTTTGTGCCTTTTTCACATTACACACGTCGTTTTCCACGCCAAGCAGACGCTAAACAATGACGTCATCGGGCAATACAAGCGTGAACTTGAAAACGACTCGCGCGCCTCGGATTTGTTGCGACTTGTTGTTACTCCGTTTGTTGCCGAACTAAATTTGAGTTGCTAAACTAAAGTTGCGGATATTTAAAGAGAACTTTTTCTCGGAGTCAACGGCCGCTTAGACAGTCACCCAGTTTCGGAGTACCTCCGGAGTTATGGCAGTTGTTCGGAACTACTTGTGCCGTCGGCCAGAGGGCTGGAAGGTCACTAATTCGACCTTCTCCAACTTGCCCGACTCCAGCATGGGTGTTTGCTCGCACCCAAATTTAATTGTTCGATTGTTGCGAACTTATTGTAACTAATTCAAAGTCAAACATTGACGGGAGTGTTTTGTTTTGTTTTATCACCTTCCCATATGACACATTTTATATTGTTAAGTGATTTCTTAATTCTTATATTATTTGTAAAAATTAGCATAACTTTTTTCTTATTTATCAATATTAAAAAATGTGATACAGCCAACAGGCATTTTTCTTCCTTTCTACAATTCCAAATGCATTGGTCTTAAGTCTTAAACTCGACATAAGTCTCACTGCAACAATACCTAACTAATCCCTCACTTTCGTGGATCTCCTTCGTGTGAAACCGTTTTTGTGTCGCGGCGGCACCGGCATTGGCCCCTCTCGGGTTTCTTTCCCTTTTCCTTAAAGGTTAATCCTTTTTATTTGAGTCGACTGCATAAATAGCACTTTAAGAATTTGTAATAGATCAGTACATAAAAAGGTAAGCGTTATTTGATAAATAATCTAAAATTTTCGTAATCTATATTTTTAAAATGAGTTTGTTTGTACTCACTAAACTCACAAACTAGATACTGGACTGATTTAATGTCATTTGGCTCCGGGATAGAGTCGACTACGAAGAGGATATAGGCTACTTTTTGCACGAAAATGCTTGGTTCCCCCCGAGTTGCTTATTAATGCGGCTGGAGTCGTTGGTCTAGTTTTTTGTAAACTTGTAGGCATAATAATTGAAAATATCTTTTAAACGATGATTTGGTACCTGAAATAATCAATCTCATTCGATTTCCATCGGCTTAATTAACTGGATCTAGCCGTCAAAGGCCTCAAACAAATTGGGCAGGACAAAATAATGCGCAGATAATGGTCGCCCGCCAACAGCCCGCGGGCGCAGCACCTGACTAACAAAATTAATTACAACCCAATCAGGAAATATTAACCGGCCGCTTAATAAGCCGAGAGGATACGCCGCAATTAAATCGGGAGGGTCGCGGAGTCATTATTTATAAACAATATATCAAAACCAAGATGGCCGCGCGCTGCAGATTGCGCGCGAGCATAGTTCGAATTTTAAACGTGACAAATGTCTTGCGATCTGTTTTATAACGCATGTGCTACCGCATAAAACCCTGTGAAAAGACTTGTGTGCCACCGTTTAGAACTGTGTAAAAAGACATTGCATATAGTGTAAAATTGAAACTATACTAATCTAACCTTATGTCAATTTAATAGGCCCGTTTAGAAGGCGTACGTACTGCAGTGTTGTTGTTTCATTGTAACTGACAGTGATTAGTCTGATCTTTTTGTAAACGAAAAAGAATGTATTGATGTGTTCTCTTCTTTTTAGGATACAATTAGTTTTTTTAATAGATTTTGTGTACCGAAGGCCTTGCCTATTAGTATGCTTAGCAATAAATAAAAATCTCCGTATTTGAAAGCTTAATTCCTCCAAAATAACATTCCCAGTGAAATGTTATTTTGCAGTATTTTTACAGGCACGTCGATGTCGGGTATTTACGGCGGCACGACGCAAAAGTTTCGAGCGTAGGAGCTGGAGCCATCGATTTTCAAAACTTTTTCGTGGAAATAAACCTACTTTCGTCCCGTTCACGCACACAGACGAGGTCACACGAACACAGATACCGATTCGTATTTTGAATAATTAGTATTTTGAAATGAATCTGATGGGCAGATCTTTTTAATAGGTTTTAGAACAACCAGTGCGGCAAATGAACAAGGTGTGGCTACACTTGGCAGAACGGCTGAAAGGAAAAAAAAACATGTACGTTGTACAGAAATTTGTATTTAGTGTTATAAGTGGCTCTCATATTCATGCTAGAACATTTAAATATGTGAAACTAGTATCGAATCTTCTTATATATAAAAATGGATTTTCAAATGTGTGAGTCGCACTAAAACTCGAAAGCAGCTGAACGAATTGGGCTGATTTTAGTCTTAAAATATTCGTAGAAGTCCAGGGAAGGTTTTAAAGTGACACGAAGTTCACCGGGACAGCTAGTACTTAATATTGACAAGAGTAGCTCTATCTAGTATTTAACCAGTCTCTGTTTCCAACCAACCGACTCCACTTGACTTTTCATGACGATCAGAAGGAGATCGTCAGCTGCCCTATTATAGTAGACTGGTAGAGGTTTTAGATCGAGAGTATCTTCTCATATCGTCAGCCTACGTTGACGATGATGAATTATCTAACATGATACATTTTGAGCAACATTTGGACGATATTTGTGTGGCAGGTTTCGGTCGGTATCGACCGACGGCGCACACAGCTACGCCACTTGTAATGGCTCCGCAAAGAAAACTTTTTAAAACTTTTCCAGCGAGGCAATATGGCTCGTGTTCTCAGCCGTTATGTTTTATTTAGGCAACATTTAACCGTCTCGCTCTGGAGCATTATAATTCCTATTGGACAGAACGAGACGGAGGTAGTTTTATATATAATCGCCTCCATAGCAGCTTGGCCCGGAATACGAAGTAATTATTTCTATTCTGTCATTGCCGAGTATTTTTATATGATGTTATTTCATGAAAGTCACGAGGCGTGAAAGACGTGGATAATAACCTCTACAGTTTGCAGAATTACGTAAATAATTTCATTTAATCATCATCGTCTCGACTCTCACCTAATGCCAAGCGTTCAAATTTTTCAGCTTTTTTCTTAGACAATTGGTGTAGAGTCCTTCCATCTATATTACATTATATATCATAAAGACGAAACATATCTGGGGGCACGGTAGTGCCCCAGCCAAGCTTTTTAGCAAAGGCACGGCCGTACCATACTTTTCTCGAAGCGGTTCGCGGCTATTTCACACCCCCTTTATCTTCGATGTTAACAAAGCTAGGGGTTCAGAATTTCGGTCACTAGGAGCAAGTATTAAAACTAGCTTAACCTCAAAATTACATGAAATTTCGATAAATAGTTTAATAGTTACGGATGGTCAAAGTTACTACATTTTGTCACTCACTGACATATAGATCATCAAAATTCTAAGGTACTTCTAGCAGACTTAGAACCTTGAAATTTGGTACCCGCATAGGTATTTATTTACAATGAAAAGAAAAATAATGAAACCGGCCAAGTGCGAGTCGGACTGGCGTAAATATGGTTCCGTACTGTAAATTTGTATGGGAGTCCCCCTTAAATAATAAGTATATTTAATTTTTATTAATAATGATTAAAGTTAATATACAGCTAGTATTTTCTGAAATTTTCAAAAACCTTACTGTTACCATTATGGATATAGAGCTAAATAGGGGAAAAATCGTGTTTGTTGTATGAGGCCCCCTATTAATAATTTATTTTATTTGAATTGGACTATTAGCTTTTATAACGATACCAGAAATACATAATTTGTGAAAATTGCAACTACCTAGCTATGGCGGTTCTCGAGATCCAGCCTGGTGACATAAGGATGGACGACGGACAGACAGCGAAGACTTATTATTTATTGATAATAAGGTCTCGTTTTCATCCTTTGGGCAGGGAAACCGAAAAACTGAAAAATAATATACATAATAATAATATATAGTAGTTTATTAAATAAAAGAAAACATTTTTATGTTTGTATCTTTGCAAGAACAGTATGAGTTTCGACTGCATATTCGTTATAATGTAATGGTATTGATTAAATGAAAAATAGTATTAACAACGTTAACAATGAAACAATAATTCGATTAAAATATAAATGCAATCGGTACTGCGATATACACTCCTTACTTGCCCGATATATACTCGTAATATGGGAGTTTTAAGTTATAACATGAAACTTTCCTGCGAGGGACGTTGACGCTTACAACAGTGCTGCTATGTATTCAACGCTATGCTAAAAATGACCACCTTCAAGTATTATTATTTTTATTTATTAAAGCTTAAAAGTCAATTAAAATATTATATGGATAATGATTTCATAAGTTTTCGCGAGTATCACTCATGATACAATTATAAGTTTAAACACTTACGGATTTTGTCGCGGAGCACTTTTATTAATCCCGGCGTTTCGGGTGCTTTACAGCGGCCGTGGTCACGGGTGGTCTTCGGGTAGTTAAAGAACTTCAAGAAATTGGACACCTGTCACCTCAGTCCACCCGTGACCACGGCCGCTGTAAAGCACCCGAAACGCCGGGATTAATAAAAGTGCTACGCGACAAAATCCATAAGTGTTTAAACTTATATTAATATCAAAATATATGAACATTAATAATCGACTCAGAACTAACGAAGCCTCAAAAAATAATATAAAGAAGATAGAGAGTGAGAACCAAGCTAAGTACAGAAAAGTTGTAACGTGACCTGAAAAGAAAAGAAACAAAAACCTTAAAAAAAGAAATGAAATCCCACCAAAACATGAAATGTAAAAGGAGCCAAGCAAAATATTGCATAGCTGTAATACTTCTGTCGTAAAAAGTTTTCAGATCACATTCAAGCCAAGCCTTCAACTTATTTTGTAATTTAAATCAACATTTTGTAAATGTATCAATAGATTCCTTTATTATTTATAATTATTATAGTGGCTTGGCAATGAGCACAAGAGAAACAAATTTAATATAAAAGCATAAATTAGTGTTTTAGTATGTAACGACGCATGTGGCCGAAAGTACCCGATATAATTATAACATTATTTCTCTAATGCTCATTGCCAAGCCATTATAATAATTATAAAATAAAGAAATCTATTGATACATTTACTGAATGTTGATTTAAATTACAAAATAAGTTGAAGGCTTGGCTTGAATGTGATCTGAAAACTTTTTACGACAGAAGTATTACAGCTATGCAATATTTTGCTTGGCTCCTTTTACATTTCATGTTTTGGTGGGATTATAATATACTTGCAAAATATAACAAGTAGTTTACGTGGGAGAGCCATGGTTCGGCAGGAATGGGCTGGCTCGACCGGAGAAATATCATGTTCTCACTAAAAACCGGCGTGAAAACAGCGCTTGCGCTGTGTTTCGCCGAGTGAGCGAGTTTACCGGAGGTCCAATCTCCTACTCTATTCCCTTTCCTACCCTCCCCTATTCTCTCTTAAAAGGCAGGCAACGCACCTGCAGCTCCTCTGATGCTACGAGTGTCCATGGGCGACGGAAGTTGCTTTCCATCAGCTGACCCGTTTGCTCGTTTGCACCCTTATTTCATTTAAAAAGAAGTCTTTTCATGGTATTGAACACTATGGAACACCATTTTTAGGGTTCCGTACCCAAAGGGTAAAAACGGGACCCTATTACTAAGACTTCGTTATCTGTCCGTCTGTCTGTCTGTCTATCCGTCTGTCTCCAGGCTGTAACTCAATAACGATAATAGCTAGAGAGTTGAAATTTTCAGAGATTATGTATATCTGTTGCCGCTATAACAACAAACACTAAAAACAAAAGAAAATTAATATTTAAGGGGGGCTCCCATACAAGAAACGTGATTTTTTTTGCTCTATATTAATAATGGCAACAGGTAGGTACTTGATTTTTTTCTCGAAGTCCTTAGTTATATGTCTTCTTTAATATTTAATAATAATATTAAAATAAAATAAAAAATTAAGGGCGGCTCCCATACAAAAAACACAATTTTTGGCCTGATTTTGCTCTATAATGGTACGGAACCCTTCGTGCGCGAGTCCGACTCGCACTTGGCCGATTATTTTCACTCACAACATCATAAAATAATGAACCAATATTTTTATACTTATCTTCATAAGCACTGAACTAATAATTCAAATTACGAATATATTTCTCTAATAAACTGATATTCGCAATACATTCAAGTCATAATAAAACAAAGGGGAACCAATATAATAACAATATCCGATGAAAGGAAATATTGTTAGGCACTTTATCAAGGGGTTTTATCAATAAAGAACAATACATTGACTGGCGAATTTTCCGCCGTCTCATGTTGGCTGGTCTGCCGGGCCTGGCGGGTCTACTGACGGTCGTTTATCAACATCGCCATCTGATTGGGGCGAGCTCAGCTGCGTTTTATTGTCGAATTACCCGCTCATTCAAATTTTAATTTATATTTCGAATATTGAAATTTCTTATTCCCATTCAAACGTTCGATTTATGTTCTATAAATCATATTCTTTGTTTTGTATTTAAAATGGCTTCCGTTTTCGATTTCTTACTGTAATGCAAGTTTAAATTTGGAATGACTGATCAGTTTTCCATAAATTGTGGATATTTTTAAGAAAAAATTTTAAATACCCAAATATACACTTAAAACACCTCTGTATTCTGTAAAAATAAAGAACAAAGGAGGCTATCGGCAAGAAACTTTTAAAAGTCAATTAAAATTGTAATTTTTCAATGAATATTTGAACCGGAACGGCCACTAAGCTAATCTCTATCCCCGTTTTAAAAGCCCGGCTTTGCCGACGATGTTGCCGGCTTGTTACAACTCACAAAATCGGCAGATTGTGAAAATATATTGCAAGAAATATTGCCCGCAACTTTAGTCGCTTAGACAATTACTTATATTATTTTGTCGCAATTAGAAGTGGCAATTATGTATTTAGTATTGTTTAAATACACAAACGAACAAAATATCCTACCGCACACTCAAATGTACAACATGTTTTTATTTATTTATTATTAATTTATCAAAAAGAAGCTACATAATGTAGTGTACAAATTTTAATGTTACGAAAATCGTAGCTGGCCTACGGCGTAGCTGAGTGCTACGACGACGATTATATTTTAAAATACAGCATTAAAATTAATTTTTATTACAGAAATTTCATAATTAACATTTACTTAAATTTCACTATATCTTAATTTCGGTTTCTAGGGTACAAATACACAGCTATTCAAAAGTAAAAATAATTTTGTTAAAAAAAATACACTAGGCCGAAAATACACGGCATACAGTTCGGCATGATTACGCCTGCAATGTATTTTCAATTGCTGATAAGTGATGATAGATCATACCGAAATTACGTTGCGTTATATTGTAAGCGTAGCGCATTGCTGGCGTAGTCATGTCGAACTTCGGCCGCGTATTTTTGGCCTAGTGTGTTTAAACACTAAATCTACGCTTTACTGTATCGATAGCATTTAATCTTAAAGATATTTTAACATTTATCCTATCGATAGCTTTTATACATTAGATCATAACACTTTTTAGTAAATAAAGCCTGAAGTACCGGGCGGCGGCTGGCACGGTGCGTCGGATGTGGCCGCGCTGTATCCGCCCGCCCGCCCAAACCCGAGCTTCCGGACATACGGAGCGCTGAATTCTGAATTTCAACTGACAAAAATAAACGTTTTCCTACGTTAAACGTTTTAAAATAATTTATTCTAAAACTATAATAAAATAATAATAACTCCCACATCGGTTTCGGTGACGGTGGCCGGTTTCATTGAAACCAGGCCAGGTACGCAGGAGTGATTTTTTGTAGTGACCAGGTGTGTGCGCTGTACACAAGAGCAGTCTCTATTCCTTTACTCTTGATTATGCTTATTGGGCATTTAAATTTCTAATTATCATTTCATTCACAATATTTTATTTTATCCCATTGTCGCAAAACATGCTGTATTTCAGCTTCCATTAGAACACATTCCATCCATAAAAAAACTCCACTGTATTATTTTGCATTGTATTAAATGTGATTGTGTTGGTGAGTCAATAAATAAATAAATAACAATTTTTTTTCGTAAATGACATGAATTGTATTTATCATCGGGTAAACAATAATTACACTATGAACAGAAATGAAAATAAAACACATTTTATTTCCAAATTGGTTTATATAGACTTTTAGAATGTCCTACTTGGTACCACCTAGTCGGGAACTAACCTGGCGAGAAGAACCGGCCAAAGGAACTCGTTATATAATAATAATATGACTTCTACGAAAATAAACTATTGTTTGTAGCCAGAAAATTAGTGTTAGAAATAAATAAAATACTACCAATTTTTTACCTTCCGTGTGATCATTACCGTTAAAACTTAATCCGGTTTTTACTGCGTCACGAAGTGCAGGTTGCAGCGACGTCGCCGGTGCGGCCTCGTAAATACTACACTAATTAGCATTTGTCGCGACTGTCTCCGCTATACCAGGTAGTGGGACACGATAGTGAAAAAAAAATGGATTTTATTTGCAGTCAAACGTAAATTTCGTGAAGATTATTTTTTAGCTTGCAATTTTTAAGCGTACTTTGTTATTTTACACGTGGGAGAGCCATTCTTCGGGTGTTTCCCCGAGTGAGTGAGTTTACCAGAGGCCCAATCCGCTACCAGTGTTGCCACCTTGGTAGTTTTTCCACCAGAACTGGAGTTTTTTTAAAGCCTTTAGAGGATTTTTTTAGTAATATAGCGTTTTAATTATTTTTAGTGATTTTTAGCGATTTTTTCAGTATGGAATCTGGCCATACACATACCTACCAGGAATATCCTGTTCTACGCTTACTTTATGACCGAAAAATCCCTAGCACAATCAGAATTTCATATTATTCTATGCTTGCTCTCTAGCCGGGGAATCTCTTAGCGCAGTCGTTGTTAATGTTTTCTTTTAAGTAATCTTGATTCTTGACATTCTATGTGTCGAATTTGATTCGTGCTATTGAAATCTTAAAATTTGATAAAGTCGTTTTTAATAGGTTCCAGTGTCTGAAGTCATGACGCTTAATACAATCCAATAATAATATCTTATATATAAAATTCTCGTGTCACAATGTTAGTCCACGAACTCCTCCGAAACGGCTTTACTGATTTTTACCAAATTTTATATGCATATTCAGGAGGTCTGAGAATCGGCTACTCGGTACTTTATATATTGATAAGTGCATTTGTTGAATAAATAATGGTGTACGGTGGTTTGGTCCCGTACAGAGTAAAAGCCAAGTTAGGTTCAATAGGTTTATTGAATCCTTAACTTATGTTAAAATGGTTTAATGGTAAAATGGTAAAGAGAGCACGCCGATTGGCGGCTTGACGCGAACTGGTTAAATAAAGTAAATTATAATACTGCGTGGCGGCGTATACGCTGACAGTGCGAAACGCGATGTACTGTCGACAAACTGTTGACCGTACAAATAGTAAATTATTACAACCTGAGACTGACGGCGACCATTGTTTGTGCGACGAGATAGCAATCGACGTTGCCATGGCGACATACTTATTTTGTCACTTCAATAAAATTAAATACATATGGCAAAGCAACGATTGCCGGGACAGCTAGCTGTCACAATGTTCGTTCCCGTACTCCTCCGAAACGGCTTGGCCGATTCTCATGAAATTTGGTGAGCATATTGAGTAGGTCTGAGAATCGGCCAACATCTATTTTTCATACCAAAAAATATTTATATGGCAAAACAACATTTGCCGGGACAGCTAGTCTATATATATAAAAATGGATTTTCAAATGTGTTAGTCCCGCTAAAACTCGAAAACGGTTGAACGAATTGAGCTGATTTTAGTCTTAAAATATTCGTAGAAGTCCTGGGAAGGTTTTAAAGTGACACGAAGTTCACCAGGACAGCTAGTCTAATATATAAAAATCTCGTGATGCAAAGTTAGTTTCCGTACTCCTCCGAAACGGCTTTACTGATTTTTACCAAATTTTATATGCATATTCAGTAGGTCTGAGAATCGGCCACTGGCTACTTTTTATATTGATAAGTGCATTTGTTGAATAAATAATAGTAAATTATTACAACTTGAGACTGACGGCGACCATTGTTTGTGCGACGGCCGACGGGATATCGATGGACGTTGCCATGGTGCCATACTTATTTAATCACTTCAATAAAATAATTTGGGCGAAATACTTTATATGGGCAAAACACCGTTTGCCGGGACAGCTAGTAATGTATAAAATTCTCGAATCTTGTGCCACAGTGTTTGTGCGCGAACTCCTCCAAAACGGCTCAACCGATTTTAATGAAATTTTGTATGTACATTCGTTAGACTTGAGAATATTTTTTGTCTACTTTTGATATTGATACTAGAAATAATTTATATGGCAAAATAATATTTGCCGGGTCAGCTAGCATCCAATGAAAACTAATATATTGATCTAATTTTGGCACCACGCCATGTACAACATAATATTTGTTCGTTTTGTATTTAAATAATTATTTTCAAATGTGATATTTTAATGCAATAATTTCAAAATAATTTAGAGTTATTTGGTGGTTTTTTTGCGGTCCAAATTTGTGAAATCTGGCGACATTTTACTTTTGACCTAGCGCTTTATAAAAATTCAAGGTGGCAACACTGTCCGCTACCCTATTCCCTTGCCTACCCTCCCCTATTCCCTTCCCTTCCCATCCCTACTCTCCACTATTACTCTATTCCCTCTTAAAAGGCCTCTTAAAAAGCTCTTCTGGTACTGCGGGTGTCCATGGGCGACGGAAATTGCTTTCCATCAGGTGACCCGTTTGCTCGTTTGCCCCCTTATTTCATAAAAAAATATTTGAAGTAATAGGAACTTTGGAATCCGTAGTTACGTCAATGGTATTGGATTTTAAAAACATGCTACAAATTCAAATTACGTTAGTAATATATTTTAACCAAAAGATCTGCTGTAGTAAGAAAATCATGTGAATACGTATAACCTCAAGACAGTTTTATTTAATTGCTAGATATTATGTGAACATGACATGAGACTTTTGTAATAGTTAAAATTTTATACGCAGTACCTATAATTCTTAACAAATAATGCTCTATAACTGCAAATGCTGATAATTACTGTGGTTACAGCATAATATCTTCAGCTGTGCGTGTGCAACATTTCTCATGCTTCCAACTGTCCCAAGAGGAAGTAATATCTTAGACCGATTAAACAGACAAAGTGCATGATACAGTCATAATTATGTCACACAAATCACAGGTGGGGAGTGGAGGGGGGGGGGGGGGGGGGGGAATGCCGTTGTGTAACGCCGTTCATTAGGGTGGTGTTGACAGATGCGTGAGCACCAGACCGCGCCAGGCACCGACCAGGTACCGCCTATCGCACCACCATCGATGACTAATAACTACACTTGCCACATTTCACCACGACCTACCACACCTTCTTACTCAGATAATAAGGGCTGTTTTTGAAGGATCTACCCGCAAATAAGTCTTGGGCAGCCGATCGCTCACGATATCTACAAAATTATGATTGCCCCCGATTTATATCTTATTATTAAAGCATTAAGGAGTGATTTTACGTGTTCGTGCTCGGAGCGTTTTTTTTTAATCGCGAGCACTCCTAACAAACACTTATATCACGATTTCGCCCCCGAAATTGAGCGGTTCCTGTCACAGGAGTGCGTTCGAATTATTTGTGCGTGAGGATTATTTCTTCATTTTCAATTTTATGGCTTTTGGTTCGCTATACAAAAGTCATTTATTTGACTGTATTAACATAAAGGCAGCTACGCGACAGCAAGTTATATGCGCGTGCCTAAGAGGTATAATTCACAATTAACAAAATATTATGTAACTTGCTTCTACATCTTCATTACGCTCGTATCGACTCTACAAACTTTAAGGCAGCAAATATTGTAAACCAAAATTATTGTCCTTTGCATAATAATTTAAAACCATAAAAAAGCATTTTCGGGATAGAAAATTAATTATTTGGGAGCATAAATTAAAATTTAAATTTGAAATCCTCGGCCTTATCTTGGGCACGGGCGAGCACCTTCGCTCGTCTCGCAATAGCCGCGGGCAATTAAAAAGAAAGGGGTAGTGCTATCATTAACCGCCCCGAGTATAATGCAATTTTAAAATAATCCCAGCGAAAAAGGAATTAATGCAGCCCCGGCTACTCTTTTTATCTTCTTAATTGGTTTTCACATCTTCCGGTGTAAAAAATATCGTATTCCCCGCAATCTCGGCCGATGTTTTAATAAATATAACGAAGTGGGCCGGGGTGAAAAATATTGCCGCCTTATAAACCTTCACACTCCAGAGATCAACGGGATTGGCGTTCGGGAGCTAGCCTGGACCAATTAAATAGACGACTAGTAATCAAACTAACTTGAAATAGATGTTCCTTTTTAACTTTCCTTTCATGTTTGATAATAGAAAAATAAATTTATTATAAGGACTACAGTAAAGGTTTCTTCAAATTTTTGTTTGTGTTTAATATTGAAAAATATTATAGGAGCTATAACGTTTAACATTATTGATAAAAATGTTTAACAAATTTTAGCGGCATATATGCAGCACCGTGGTACTACATAAAAGCTAGTCATTGTAAAATCCCACAGAACAACTGCACTTTAACAGGATAAAAAGTGGCATTTACATGTTATTTCAGCGTGCTGATCATGACAAATTCAATCAAAATTGGTTCTGTCCATGTTCTGTCCTATTTTTGTAAACAAATGACAACGTAACATACTCACAAACATTTTAAAAGCGTCATAGTATCACTCAAAAATAAATGAATCCCCTCAGAATTATTATATTATTATTAGAAATTATTTATGACTAGAAAAAATCTATTATTGATGTATATCGCCAAGTTGTTGCTATTATTTCCACTAATGCCTTCGTTTCCAGCTTCATCTCTCCTTAAAAGCCTCTTATCCGTTTTTATAGTTAAAAGTTTGTCGTTCCCAACACGACGTAGTTTTTGTATTGTCTTAACTGCTTTTCTATTGGTTTATTTATTGTTTTATTGCTTATCTGTTTTTTTAGTGTGCTTATTGGATAGGTGTTTTCAACGATAAAAATATATAATTGTATCAGACTAATTCATGAAATAAATTTTCTCTTGATACAGTTATCTTATATCTTTAAACGAGCAATTCTTGTATATATATATATAATTGGAATCTCGGAATCGGCTCCAACGATTTTCATGAAATTTAGTATATAGGGGGTTTCGGGGGCGATAAATTGATCTACCTAGGAATCATTTTCATAAAATGTCATTTTATGTATGTTTTTTGAATTTTTTGAATACCGAGCGAAGCTCGGTCATATAGCTAGTGAGTAAAATTAATCAAGCAAGCTGTATTTTATTCAATTAGCTACCAGCTTAAGCTACTATATGGTAAACAATAAAACATGTACGTCATATCCAAAATAAAAGCGTCACAAAGTTGAACAATAAAGCTATACGTTATGTGTGTCGGACAAATAAAATCACGCCACTCCGGCTCCGCACAAAGTAATGTAATCCACTCATAAAACCTCTATTAATCCTTCCACTCTGCTGTTGTGTCATCAACGGTAGCCGAAATTTTAATCACCCTCCCCTCCCGCCCCGCCCGGTCCCGTCCGCCCCCGCCCTGGGCCACGGACGGCCGCCTTACACGATATTCGCATTACTTAGTCCAGGGCGATAATAAAATTTAATATAACGCCACAAGGAAGCGGATGCTACCGCCGCAGACACCCAAAAGTTTTAACGACTTGCGACAATTCCACTGTAATTATAAACACGGAACGAAGAAAAATTACTCCGTACCATATGGTTATTAACATTTTTTTGTAGCCTACTGTAGCCTGTAACATACCTAGCATTCGTTAAAATGTATGTAAAGCGAGTTAATTTTTTATCTACTAATCGTTCACTGAAAATTTTTATAATTTTAAAATTTAAGTTCATTTCAACACACGACAACAAGTCATTGAATGAATGAATGAATGAATATACTTTATTGTGCACATCGCAGTAATTACAAACACACACATAAAATAAAAATACAATAAAATGATGAGAGTGCACAAAAGCGGCCTTATTACTAAATAGCAATCTCTTCCAGGCAACCTTTGAAAGAAAGGAACAAATTGCTGGAGAGAGGGTGATGTGCTAAAAGTATTTAGAACTAAAATTAAAATGATAAAATAATTCTATCCTAATAAATACATACATAATAGATAATATACAATACTACATACAAAGTAATATACTTAATAAAATAAACACTTTATAATAATAAAATAATACTTACTATATTATAATATGATTTAATTAATATACTATACATATATAAATAAAGTAACATAATTACATAAAACATGAATTAATTATAATATAAGTGCAGTTCCAAATTACCAAATGTCGTGATAATTATAATATTACAAACACTTATTGAGGTAATATTCTTTAAGGGAGGACTTGAATGTTCCTAATGTTTTTGAGAGTCTCAGCCTTGCAGGGAGGGAGTTCCAAAGTAAGACGGATTGCACGGTATAAGAGTCTATATGTATCTTGGTATTTTAATTAGTGATTTACAAAACATATTATGTATTAAATTATAACAAAATGATGATGATCTATCATAAATGGAACAGGAAGCTACATTAAAAGTTCAAATAAGAAAGCATATCGAACCGCTTTCGAAGAATTTTACCGCCTTGTAAAAGCACCGTTAAATCCCACAGAAATATCCATCACTCCCGAAGATATAAATCGAGGTAGTAAATTAAAATATATTTCCCCATAAATAATAGGGATAAATATAATTTCATTAGGGTATATTTATACAACAATAAAGTGAGCTACGACTCGGCGTGCCGCGGGCTGTCGAAGGGCTAAATATATCTTTTGTCCATCTTAAAATAAGGGCTCCTCGAGGCCCTCGCAGGGCCTCGCGAGGGCCCAGCAGGGGAAAATTGAGAAATGGACCAGTTAACGTCGTTAGAGCTGCCGTTACTGGATTAAGGAGCGGGTTACATGAAAAATGTTTCGCCTCTACTATCGGTGGCGAATTCTTTTCAACTAGGTGTCCGACATGATTTAGATTTTACGGCTACATGAGTTCAGCCCCTTTTGTTTTATGGTGTTTTTAAAAAAGGATTTGTAGAGCGGTGATCTTAAGTGTTAATGTGAGTTATAAATCCAAGTAAGAAAGTGGTATGAAATTAAATGTTTTTGGAAAATTAAATTCAAGGTATGTTTTTACATATTCATCAATAAAAGATTTTTTTTCACAAATCCATCTTTTAATATTAACAAAGTAATATAAAATGCAATACTTCCTTATGAAAAAAAAAAGATTATTGAAATGTTTCTAATGAAAAACATAATATGCATTATGTACCAGTATCCAACAACATAGTTTTTTAAACATCTGTTACACCGTGCCAGTAATATTCCCACAAGCGTTACGGCCAATACAGGGAGTGTTTACGTAGATACTCGGCCGGTACTGGCGCGGTACTTGGGCGGAACTTCGCTCGTAAAAAACTTGTGCACTTCGCTCATTAACTCACTTTATGCTGTTTAATTAAATATTTTAGCGAAAACAAATTATTTGCGCAAACCGTAGCTCCTACATTAACGAAGCCGTGTCTACATGCCGTAAAAGATTTTTCTCTTTTAAGCAAACTTTGTACGTTGTGTTTTACGCTCAAGTCAAATTTCTTGGCACGACGTAGATACATTTTCAGACTTTTCATATTATCTAACGACGTTTCCTTGCAAATAATGTTCCAGCCACTATTTTCGAGTACATTTGAACTTGCATACAAATATGATAAATCACAGAAATTATTCGCTGGGCATTTCGAAAATGTGTCTTACTACGCGTGAATAAGCACGAGAATGGAATGACTTAGATTTAACCTTCAGGTGATGGTAGCGCGAGACGAGCTAATAAACTGAGCTACTGCATGAATAAAATTATAATGAATTTCTACAGAATATTATCGTCGCGTTAATCAAATGTGGCGGAGCACATGCATCAGAAGCACTGACACGTTCCAGTGACTTGCAAATTATGAATGATTTACGAAAAAGCTAAATATAATATTTAGCTTTTTCGTATTATTATTATATTTTACTATAGCAATAAAGATTGTTACGTAATATGTTAGAAATCAATAAAATAGAAGTGATTTTATAGAATTGTACTTCTCAAGAAATCGACATTTTCGAATAATAAATCTTAATATGTACATTACTTAAATACTTGTTAATTAAGAACAATATTGATAATCGTTTACTTAATGACGAATCAACACGTAAAAGAAGTAAAAAAAATTGCAATGTAAAATCAAAACACAATTGTAAACATTTGAAAGTTTACTTATGCATTATCTTGCACACTCAACGAAAATGAACAAAACATTCCTTATATTTTGTGCACAGCACAAGTAACTGGCACGTGACAGCGAGCACTAGATACATTTGCAGGCAAGTCAACGGGAAATACAGCTTCAGACGATTTATAATTTAACATGTCTTGTTCATATTTACCATTCCAAACAATTCACTGCTCCCGGCTATCTTGGTTTATCATAATTTGGTTTACTTTAATTGTCTAGCTGCATTACTAAAGAATACTGAACAAATTAACATTACTTTATAACTGGAGAGGATAAATTCAATGTTATAAAAAATCACATCGTATATCTGACTTATATCTATACTTATAAAATTACATGTCCTGACTGGCTGACTGATTCATCATCGCTGAGCAAAAACTGTTAAAGTTACAGCCACGAAATTTGGTGAGTAGTGTTGTTTTATTAAGTAGACACCAACTAAGGAAGGAATCTTGAAAATTTTACCCCGAAGGGGGTGAAATAGGGGTTGAAAGTTTGAATGAAAGTCCGTCATTTCTTAAGTTAGGAACATGAAACCCATCTCCGTTATTATACTTTGCTAACGCGGACGAAGTCGCGGGAAACAGCTAGTTTTACATATTTGTAAGCGATCAGCTGACTGTAATTCTATAACACATAGATAGTTGTCGGCACTTCTTTGTATTTCTTTGCCAAAATTCATTCACCCAAGACAACAGTCTCCTGTTTTATATCTTTTCCCGGTAGTCAAAGTATCTTCAAACCGTACTCCATCAAGGTTCAGAAATAAGCGTAAACGGCAACAACAGACACACTTTTGCAATCAAAAAGTTAAGTAAGAAATAAAAAAAGACAAAAAACAAAAATATAAAATTAACAAGCCTTTGCCCGCGGCTTCGCTCGCGTTAAGTTTTCCTTTCCTACCAACTAAAATTATAAGAAGTATTATTATTAATTACTAATTTAGGTATCAAAGTCTCAGCCTGATCGGTTTAAAATAGACAAAGTTTCATACAAACTGTCACCCCCTATTTTATCCCCTTGGGGGAGGAATTGATCAAAATCCTTTCTTAGCGGATGCCTACATCATAGCATCTACCTGCATTTCAAATATCAGCCCGATCCTTTCAGTGGTTTGGGCTATGCGTGGATATATCACTATGTCAGTCAGTCAGTCAGTCGCCCTTGAGTTCATATATTTAGATATTCGCTAGTATTCCTCTAACAAATAACCCAATATCAATAGGATTTAATATAAATTAATCCAATTTCATATAACCCTTCTTCATAATCGTGGATTACGGCGATCGATCGCGCCAGTATTCGTTTTCAATTATGCGCCAAGTATTTTATTAAGTACGAAATTGATGAGTTGCCAACTAATATTTACCGCGAGGTTACGAAGGAACAGGGAAGTGACATCGGATTAACGTGACATATTGTGAAAATATGTGCTGGGAATGTTTACATAATGATTAACTACCTCTACAATCTACATACTCTCTTTCTCTTATAATAGTTGAACTGTTAAGTTTTCAGTGTTAGTTGTTTATAATTATAAACCTTATTAGTAAAACACTGTGCAAAATTTTTTGCCGTCGTCAAACTATACTATAATCAAAATTACCAGGCACAGAATTTCACACTTTGTCATTTTATCTATTCGCCGCTTAAACACGTAAATTACAAACACGAATTTCTCACAGATCGACGATTATTACTCCCTACAGTAAATTTTATATAACATGTTAACATTAAGTATGTTTTCACAGACTTACAGGCTTACAGAATAAATATTATTAGTACGGGGATCGTTAGCAACTTCACAAAATTCAACACGCGAAGAAAAATCCTTGTATTCCTTTATGAGAAAATTTCGCGCTCCGAAAAGCTTGAGATTTGGCATAATTAAGGTTCGTATAGGGAGCGAAAACATAATATTCACATATATTTTTCGTTAGCGTAGTACTAAATTAAGAAAATATGTGCAAGCTAGATCTCTTAACTTCTTTAGTTTTGAATTTTAAAACTGAAGGATAACTTTAACCCTCGCAGCTAGTAAGTAACCTATGAAAATACTGAAATATGGTAATCACTAACCCGTTTTCCATAAAAAAGGCATAGATTTAAAGATATTACAATATCCAATACAAAATTAACCTCAGCATCTCAAACGCTGCATTCCAATTTCAATTTCGAATATACAACTACAGTCTGCATTAAAAATCAATATTCAATGGAACAGATAAATGAGATGTTAAACAAAGCTGGAGGTGACTTCAATTTCCTCCGCGACTGTATTTCCGCCGCCGTCAAAAGCTCAACTTTAAGGAATGCACCACAATACCTGCAGCTCGAACAAAGAGGTTCCACTAATTGGTTTCGAGAATTGGAAACCGCGCTGTAATGGGATTGGAAACTTGGATACATGGTCAATAACATGTTAAGGAAGTGTTGGAATAGAACCGTGAGATTAACAAAACTGAGGCAGAAATTTTCTATGAAATATCGTGCAGTTTCGTTAACTTTCAGATAATTTTGAATACTATAGATTGGTTTTATGTTAATTTGAAGTCAACAATCTAAATATGGTAGTTAACTTTGATGTGTGTACTATGTAAGGAAGCTCCGTTGTTTCTGAGTACGCAATATACAAAACTATATGACGCCCGCAACTCCGTTGCGCCAAAATTCATTTATCACGCGGGAACCGTACATTTCCCAACCGTATCTCCATGCCAAATTTCAGCAAAATCAGTTCGGCGTTCGAGCGTGAAGAAGTAACAGACAGACAGACAGACAGACAGACAGACGGACGGACGGACAGACGGACGGACGGACGGACGGACAGACGGACGGACGGATGGACGGACAGACAGACAGACAGACAGAAATACACACTTTCGCATTTATAATATTAGTATAGAAGTATGGATATGGATATGGAAGTATGGATATGATAATAGAACGTATTATATTGTATGCTACATACGTATTACCTACGTATCTACTTCTAATATAATTTATCTTGTGAAGGGACAAGAATCGGTCACGTCACAACAGTGTGACGCAACAGGCCTGAACTTAGCGAAACTTCTAGGGTCGGTTAAACATACATAATATGGTAAGTAGATACATAACTATACTTCCTTTAAGTTACATAATCACGATCTTGTGGAAATACTAGGCGAAAAACGAGGGTTTTTTTGCCCAGTATTTAAATCCACAGATTTTGCATACTTTAAATATTTTCACCTTGGCATATTTTTCATTCGATTAAAAAAGATTTATATCATACTTTTTTCACGGTTTATTTTATGATTCAAAAATTATATACTGTATTAGTTTTTTCGATAAGCTATCAATACAGTCTTAAACATGAAAAATATTATACAATTATAATTAAATGAAAACTTAGAATACCCACATAGAATCCACTACACATTTTAAAAGACTGTACGACGAAACGGAATCTTGTAGGGGTAAGTATTCTACTAAACTCCCTAAGGGTTTAACAAAAGCTGATGCACCGAAGTAACGCGGTATTTAATGAGAACAAAGTTACATACTGCGCTAAATATTAGGCAACATGCTAGCAATACAATGTAAGTATAGACATGGCAAGAATAATTATTATTATAATAATTCCTAATACGTCATGTTCTTAAGAGGGAAAATTGGTGTGTTTTGTAACATAAGTTTCATTAAAACTAATAGCCATAAAAATATTTCTTTTGAATACACTTTATATTATGTCACACCTTTTCTTCCATTACATAGATCTTACCTAGTTTGGAGGACCGTTAAGTTATAAAAAGTTTTGTAAACTAAACGTAAAAATTATATATTTTTATGGTCGAAAAATTACTTTTGTTAAGTATTTTAAAAACCACACACATAATAATACTTATCACAAATTCTAGAAACCTATTTTGTGAAGAGGTTGCACTACCCCATTCTCCCTCTTCCGTCACATCTTCAACTTCGTACATCTACAGTAGTCTGGTTTATTAAGAACGCACTAATGCAGCGGCACAAATAGTGGAAGTTTCAGTCGACAGGAAGACAGTGGCTGCAATTTCTTCTCCCCGATAATACCTTTATGTTATTGAAAATACCCACCCCTAATGCGAGAAGCTAAGACGTTGTAGACGAAAGTTTTGTGTCGCAGGATCTTGGTTCTTTGTGCATTTTAATGTAATGTTTCTGCAGTACTCCTTTAGATATAATATTATTGAAAATAATTCGTTAATAGTAGAAAGAAATGCGGGTTTGTTTAAATTAAAGGATTAAGAAGAAACAGTTTCATAATGACTGGAAATCAATTTTTTTTTTTAACTAACCTTAAGTTTTAAGTTTGGACCATAGCAATCTGAAATAGTATAGAAATTTGTATTTTGTGTTTCTATACTCATTAACTTTGCATCTAAAGCTTGACTTATGCATTAATCTCAAAACCTAATGCACCCATATTCCAGGCTATTACCGTAAATGGATCATGTTATTTGTGCACTTACCTGGATGCGCGACCAGACAGCCGTACTTTCTATACTCCGTGTTACCCCATTTACCCCATGCTACCTCGTATTACCCCGTATTACCTTGGCGGGCAACTTTTCCGTCTGGCTTTCTCTAATCAATATATTCACGTATTTTATTAGACATATCAAATTCTCAACTAATAGCGCTTACTCTAAGACGAACAGCGAACATCGTTAGATGGTTCTGAATTATTATGAGAGTATGAAATGAATTTGCAAGTACACAACTGTATTTTTCGAGCAGGATTTTTTCTCAATAATAAGTTCTACTTCGGAAACCAAGGTATCTCCTGGAGGCAACAGACATATGCTGTAGAATGTATAAACTAAAAATCAACCCATAGCTTCCTCCAAACTTAAAGAATACAAAAAAATTAATTACAATTTTTAATTAAAGCATCAAATGTAGCTTTACACGTCATAATATTTGGAAATGCTCTGAAATCGGCGCACTGCGTCCGCCTTCGGAAAGTTTCCGAATGAGCTTGGGCCTTTATTAAAATGTACGGAGCGTGTTGCATAACGACTGAGGCCTCAGTTTCAATATTCAGAGTTGCGAAGTTTTATTATTGCGGTATACGCCAGCCACCCGACAGCCACCCGACAGCCAGTCGGCAGGTGGGATTTCTGTCTCAAATAAAGATGCGGTGATTAACTTATAGGAATTCGTTAGCAAAGTTATGTGTAGAGTTTTAGGTATAATAAAGCTAGGGATCCTAAGTCCTAGATGTAAATTGAATTCTGTAAGTTTTGATGTCTAGCATTTTGGGTCTTTATTACACGATAGATAATCGTATTTTGTGGTATTATACTGTGACAAATATACATAAAGCTTAAATTGTTCATCTTATTTATATAAATTTAGGAATTTATTACTTAGCATTTACTTTTTTTAGACAATCTTAGTAAATAATATATTATTTTCTTATTTTCTTATTATTTTCTTATTACTGACTTATCAAACGGTACAAAATCGACTCCAGGTAAGTAATTTACTGATAATATTTTGCTCTTTATTCTTATTTTCACAGCCTTTAAAAGTTATCATACTATACGATCATTCCTACCGCATCCTAACCCTCAAAGTATATTCGGCCATATATCAGAAAATTCATTAAATCAAAACCTCCAGCCTCATCTCCCTAGACAACAAAAAGCATCTGGGATATGAAATAACATTTAAGTGAGATAGCCGACCGATAAATCACGTGCCCGCGGCGCGCATATTTCATACTTAATTCTTTCGCGGTTAGAACCCTGTGAGATGTCAGTCTTACCTATTTGTGTACAGGTGTTATTATTTTTTGAGTCGTGGATGTGTTGCTAGTCTTAGAAAATTAAGTTGGCAATCTATAGACTTGATTTTATTAAAACTGGATTCTAATCTTAAAAACGCGTTTTTTTCTCGAATAGGAACATTGTTGATACATTTTAACCAATAAATAATAATATAATCGATAAAATCACATTCCGTTATTTTCCTAACGGCAGTACTCAGAGTAATTTTATGATTACTCGTCTTCAATTCAAATTCAAATTTCATAAAAGTTAATCATTAAATGCTGCCCTAACTGATGGCTACTACAAACTAAAACCTGAAATAAAGCTTGGCCAAACAAGAAATTACATAAACAACTAGTCTGCTACAAAATTCAGATATTCATAAGATAAAACTTGTAAAATTGTTAGCAGTCACATTTGGTTTGTGATTGATCAATATTCCGTTGGAAAACCTGCGGTCCCCGGGCGGCCATGTATCTTGGTTCCGTCTTGTAACTTTGGACCTTACACGTGCTTGTAATTACATAATAGCTCTTTCGTGTTTGAATATTTTGCTAGAGATTTATTGCATCAACAATGCTATTTTAATATTATAAGCTCTGATGTACAGTAGTATATCGTGTGCAATCACAATTCTTGTGATATCTAGCTTAAATTCAACTAGTCGTTTTGGTATAAATCGTGCAAAAACACATACTATTCATGTACTCTCGAAAAATATCTTAACTACGTAGAAAAGCATTAGCAGGCGAAAAATCAGCTAAGGTTATTATTATTAACTATTTCCTGGAAATCAATAAGCTTCAACTTTAAACGAAAATCAGTAAGCTTCAAATTTTTAAAAAGTAAAATTAGTTTTCGTCATCACAAGTTTTACTATAGCTAGGTAACACAGTCAACTAACAATTTAGCTCGTCGAATCACACTTTCTGTTCACATGCGATCTACAATACACATACCATCTTATATGTTACATATTGTAATGCAAATCTTCAACAATGGGGAGGCTTTGCAGCCAGGGTAGGCGTTGTTGGCGCCGAGTAATTTCTTGTTCGGACACAATTTGCAGACCCTCGCGGGGAACTATAATAGTCGATCCTCCGCTAATTAATTTCGCCTTAAACTGTATCAATTGAAGCGTGAAACCCGAATATTCGGGGTATAATTAAAATTTCAGGTAGTTTATTTTTGTAGTACGTGAAGTTTGTGGGTAGCTAAAAATATTATAGCAGTAACTACATATACTCGTATATTGCTAAATTATAGAATATGTCACAAGTATTTACTTGAATCGTAACTTAAAATTTTTATTGAAAATATTTGTATTTATTAAAGTTGAACCACTATTGTCTTGCACGTCTTGTCTACTACATTAATATCCAGTACTGGTTTACGAACTATCACGTCGATGGAAAAGAGATGGAAAATGTTCTAAAGTCCATACTGATGAATAAGAATACTTTTTATTAAAGTAGGAAAAGTATCTAATAGTTTTATGTTACAATCAAAGTGGATTATTTTAACCAATATATTATCATTAGTTTAAGTTTACCCGAACGTGAAACCTACAAGGCTTTAGCCAATATATTTAGCGTTATCGTTTATTGTAGACTGACGTGTTTTCACCTCGGGCCGAGTTAGTAAGTCTTCCAAGTTCGACGTTGCCTGATGCCGTCCGAACGCCGGATCTTTGCAATGCATAAATTGCAATACCTCTCTCCGAGGTCAGAGGTTATACTTTGTGTATAATATAACCTAGTTATATTTTGCTTATTGCATTAGATGTTATGAAAAGATTCAGTATCTATCACTCACTTGATGAGTGACATATATGACATGATGTTTAACTCAGAGTTAACTTTAACTCAGATCTGCGCAAGTCCGCCTAATTTATTTTATTTATTGGCAAACTTATGTATCAGATAATACAGTTTTATTTCGTAAAAAAGCTATGAAAGCTTTAGTTTACTTGTTACTTTATTTATTGGAAAGTCCTTAAAATATTGTTTACCATTTCGTTGTTCATGTTTTTCACTTGTAATTACGCTGCAACACGAAAGCCTCTCTAGTCCCCGGGGCCATCGAAAAAGCATAACAATTATTTATGTTCCCAATCGAAACAAACTTGGAGAATAACGATAAAATATGAGCAGTAATCGTAATTAGGCGCGCGGCGCACCGGCACGGACGCCGGCACGAGAATCGGGCCGTCCCCATAAATTCCTCTCGTAAAAGGTTTTGCGATTATGTTAGAGGGTGGTATTAGCAAAGTTTGTCCGATAGGGGGAACCCCCTAATACATTTTTCGTTGATGTAACACGATTTCTCGACGGCACCCGGTTACGTGATGGATTAAGAGCGTGATCTCGGACGGATTAAGACGCTATACAGCCTATATAGCGCCGTGGACTTAGCGAAATGGAAGCAGACAGGCGCATCTTATGGTTATTGACTTAGCACTGTTTATGAGCTTGCAATAATTTTGCTATATCCGTGAGTGCAAACACGGAGTTTTATGTTATTGGTGCTCCCTTGTCAGAAATACATGCGTAAACGTTCTGTTTGTATAAGGATAGGCACACATGTACAGAATAGAAATGTGTCAAAGTAAAAATATGGTTATAGATCACATCCTTATGAAAAAGTTTGTATGTAGTAAGTATTCAACCAATCACAGTACACGTAATATTCCAGTTAATGTCACTTATTACCAAGATTTGTTGGTCAACTAATCATTACTAGCCTACCGCGCAAGACAATGCACTTCAAACGTTTTGACAACGCACATCAAACGTTTTGAATTTTGGAGGGGCGCACCATGTTATCGTAGTTGATCTCTACTTCGGTTCTTTGAGGTCATTTTGTTATATATTTTTTTTTACGGGCTTTGGCCCACCACACATTCCCACCACTGTATCTCCTGTGTCGCCAGGATCGACAGCGGTATCCAACCACGAAAACCCTTTGATATGATCTCAGGGAGCCCGAGGGACATGCTAAAACTGTCTTGGGACCCGCAACGAAATTAATCAGAAGAAAATAGGAGGAGTAGGAAGATTCCAATTTCCCTCCCCATAAAAGCGGGAGACAGCACAAAGTTGCAATGACCGAAAGTCAAAGAACTTAAGGGGGAGCACCACGGAAATAAGATTAATAATTGTGACTCCTAAGCTAAAGCTAAGTTAATATTGGAGTTTATTGTGTTTGACTGTTGCCAATAATAATTGTGACAAAAACGCTTGAAGGCACGGAAGTTTCTAGCGCTGTCCACGAGATCACCGTAGTATGCGACTCCAGATGTACAGAATAGGTTGTTTAGCATAGTAGTTCTTTCGTCCTGCCAGAGACTGCACTCCCAGAGAACATGATGCGCGGTTTGTTCAAACATGTTGCCTTCCGTCGAGCACTCGCACATGGGTGATGCTACTAGTTTAAATCCGTAAAGTTTGGCCTTAAAATTTCCATGACCGGTCAGGAATTGAGAAACGCAGTGATCAATATCCATCCAATGTTTGGATAGCCGTTCACGAATATTAGGGAAAAAATTATAAAGGTGTCGCCCTTTGGTGGAACAGTCCCATCGTGACTGCCATTCGGAGATTAAGCTTTGCACAGAGTTTTCTAAAGGTTCAAACAATCTTGCTATTTTAATTTTATCGCGAGCGCTTAAAACGGGTTGTCCATGTTTTTGTTATGATAGTACATTGTCGCACGACGCTGAATCTCAAGGTCAACGGGTAAAACTCCGGCTAACACAGGTAAGGCTTCGGTGCTTGTGGTCCTGTAAGCTTTGCATAAGAATATAAGAGCAAGACGTTGGCTTTGTAGCAACTTGCGACGAGCCGCGCCGATTGTTGCTCTGTCGGCCCACACGGGGGCCCCGTAGCAAATGCTGCCTAGGTAAGTAGCAGTGTAAATTAATTTTAGGGTTTTGAAGGAGAGGCCCCATGTCGACGTAGATATTTTGGTAAAGGAGTAAAAATTGCGCTTCGCTTTCTCACCGGTTTGAATTATATGTTCCAAAAATGTAAATTTATTTTCCAAGTAAAAACCAAGATAACAGAGTGACTGTTTGCGTTTCACGTTAATATTGTCAAGTTTAATGCTAGGAGAAGATATAAGGGACCCTTTTAAAAGAATTTGGTAAGTTTTATGCGCGGCGAATTTCAGGCGATTACGTTTACCCCAGCTCGATATTAAATTAAGACTATCATTGGCTTTAGATTCAATTTCGGAACGTGAATTTGCTTGAACGATGAGAAACCCGTCATCGGCGTATCCAACTAGTATGCACAGCGGTGGGAGGGGAAGACTTAATAAATCATCAAATCCGAAATTCCATAGTTTTGGCGAGATAACAGAGCCCTGAGGGCAGCCGCATGTTAAATCTTTGGCGTGTGTACAATGGCCAAGTCGAAGCTTAGTTTGACCGTTAAAAAAGTAAGAACGTATTATGGCATAAATGTTAGAGTAGCAACCTCGATTTTTTAGTTTTAATAATAACATCGGCCACCAAGCATGATCGAACGCGCCTGAGATATCTAATGAAATGGCGACCACGTATTTAGATTCCGAAAGATTTACTATTTTTCTAACTTCCATAGCCGCGTCAACAGTCGATTTCCCGGCGGTGAAACCGAACTGATGACTATGAAATTTAGGGCCACCGGGTAGCAGGCGAGGTACGATGAGACGTTCTAGTAATTTACCTAAGCAAGGCAGTAACGTTATCGGACGGTAAGATTTTGGGTCGTCAGGAGGTTTGTTTCCCGCTTTAGGTATTAATTTTAAGCAACCGGTGCGCCAAATTTTTGGAAATATACCTGCTGCGATACATCTGTTGTAAACATGTAGAATCGATGAACTGGCCGTTAAGCACGCTTGTTTTATCATAATATTCGATATTTTATCCTCGCCCGCAGATTTTTTTATAGGCAAAAGGTTTACTATTTTACTAAATTCTTCCGAAGTTGGTAAATCTGAGGCCGGTGTATGAATGGGGTCTAGCATTCTACTCCTAATGTCGCGGTGGTGTTCATCATCCAAGGAGGGCTCGTCGTCTGGGATGAGGACGTTTAGATATGCCTTCGCCGTTTCGTCTAAGCTACAAGTGTAAGAGTTGTTAATTTTAATATTTGAGAAAAAGCTTGGCTCATAACTACTACCGGGTTTAAGCTCGTGGTATAAAGAGGACCAAGGGCCCTCTTTATCCAGTCTATTCGCGGCATTCTTCAACATATTATTTTTCGCTAACGTAACGGCGGCGCGATAGCGTGACCTTGAAATGCGTAGGTTACTTAAACTAACTATGTAATTATCATCCGAACGATCGTGGCCAGATTTACGAAGATTATTGATTTTTCGCCTGGCCCTTCTAAATTCCCGACGAAGATTAAGAAGGTTATTGTTCCACCATTTACAGTTGTGATCTTTTTTAAGAGGTCTACGACCCAAGGCTACATCGGCACAGTAAACAAATGTGTTTGTCATAATTTCCGCGCACTCATCGACGTTTAAATCCGGCCGGGTGAAGTCTCCGGCATGAGCGGTAATGAGGGAGCGGAATAAATTCCAATCGCCGTTCTTTACGTTGTATTTATAGTCATTAGAATTGACTACGGTATCACTCGGGACCGCACGAGAAAACTCGTACACCAATAAGCGATGATCACTACATGACGCATCTGGAAGGACACGCCAATGCCTAATCTGGACGTACGCGCTGGATAGCGTGACGTCAATCGACGATTCGCCCGTTGGGCTACTATAGGTAGGTGGTGCATCGGGGGTGTTGTGAATTTGGAGGTTAAACTCCGCAATAAAGTCTTCTACAGCGGTACGACGGTCGCGGTCAGTGTACCTAAGCTGGCCGTGCCATAAGGGCGAGGATGCATTGACGTCGGCGCCAATAATAATTTTATTACCCGCGAGAGATTGTAATACGCGGCGGAGTTGATGTAAATGTGGGCCTACGGTATCCGCGTACTGAAAGTAGCAGCTTACCACGTATAGTCTAAACTGAGGACACGATACCTCGGCTAAATTCATTTTGTTATAGACATAACATTGATGTAGATGGCGCAAATATTTTTCTCTAAAATTCTCGTCATGACTTGTGCCGTAACTTGAAAGTTATGTAGCTACTGAAACAGCTCTTGTCAATCACAATAAACCAAATTATAAACCAATGTAAATTAGACACGTTTAAGTAGTCCTTCAAAATACCTCATATTAGAGTGTGTCGTCTCACGTCACTCACGACACACGAGGCAGTGGGGAGGCTTATTAACTTTTTGCTAATGAGACGGGCCGACGGGTTACAGTTGGCATTTTTAATTACTTTAACTCTGACGCCGTCTGACTGACGTACCTCCACGTGTGTGTAATAATAGAAGGTTTGTTTGCCGGTTCTTCTCGCCGGGTTAGGGTCAATACGACCGCAACGCGACGCGTAGATGCATATCATCTAAATTTGTAAGGAATTGACAGATTTGCAAGACGTCTCACGCTCACGAAAACTGTCAATATAATACCTTAGTAGTTAAATAATGACAAAAATTAATATTAAGAAAATGGGGGCTATAGTGGTCGCTTGGATAATCATAATATTAGGAATCATAATATGATAATTTTTGAAAAAATCACAAAATGGTCACTCTGCCTGCAATTCATGTCTAGTAATTCATACTAATTTGACATTCGTCAGTTTGACTGTTTTGTCAATTCAGTTTCTGAATTGATTCAAGAGGAATTGCAAAATGCGACCATTTAGCATTGATTGCATGGAGAATTAATTTACGTTTCCTACATGCAGTAAAGCATGCTTTCAATAACGTACCCTATTTTCGAATACTTAAAATAATTATTCCGTTACATATGAAAAACGTCACAAATCAAATTAAGCCGAATCACAATAAACAGGAGAACAGAAGGAGGGTAGGAGTCACTTGTCAAACGCACTCAGGTAGGCTTACGAGTAACTTTAAATTTTCACTCCCTACTGCAGTCTGTTCAGGCTATCTACCTCTGACATGACCCTTGTTGTAACGATATAAGGCTGATTCTCGTATAAACTCAAAGGGAAAATATTGGTGAATGGTTCGTAGCTTTTTACTAATTCGCCAAGTGAAAAGGGTTGAAATAATACAGTTTACTGCTTATTCAGTATTTATATTCTGTCTTGCCCGGGAGGAAATTAGTGAACTCATACTAATTAACTGATATAGGCAGCGATTGTGTGCAGCTGCGTAAGAGTGATTTTATTTAATTCTGTTTGAATTTTATTGAGCGTATATTTTGCCTAATTGAAATTGGCAAAGATCATAATTAGAAGATTTCATCATGTTTCTTTAGCACAAATATTACAGTACTAGACGCTCGCAACTCCGCTGCGCCAAAATTCGTTTATCAAGCGAGAAACGTACATTTTTCCGAACAAAAAGTATCCTATGTCCGTTCCCGAGACTCAAAGTATCTTTATACCAAATAGCAAAATCGGTTCAGCAGTTTGGGCGTGAAGAAGTAACAGACAGACAGATACACTTTCGCATTTATAATATTAATGATTGTCGAAAAGAAATACAGAAGATGCATTCTGCATCAAATATGAGTCAATTGACGAAGAAATATAATTTAAATTAAATTATAATACTATTTTTCTTGTGAGAGACCAACTGGAAAAAATACCTTATTTAAAAATTCTTATCTGCAAAAAACAATAACCTCCTTGTAGAAGTCGGGTAAAAATATACGTCAGTGAAGCTCATACTTTTCAGATACACATTACCTGCTCGTGTAGTGTAGGCTCATCTCTAATCGGTCGTAATGTATTTATGATTATTGTCTACGCGTTACTCCCACGTACACGTACTACGGCAAAGGGTTCGGGGGATTGGAAAACAATTTTCCCTGTAATTTGTTTTTTACTTTGAAAGTACATTTAGTAATTCTCGTTGAGTCGTGTTTTGTTTCAGAATATTTTTGGAATTGTATGTTGTTTATGGTATGACGAACCATTTACTACAAATTATTTACTAAGATTTTATTATAATATTGGAAAAATATATTGGGGAAAACCGCTATACCATGCATATGGAACGTATATTAATCACAAATATATGTCAAAATAGTATCATTTTTGCCTCGTTTTTTCCCTCGATATTTATCGAGTAATGTTTATTGTACTTACATTTTTAAAGTTATTATGTTGTCAATAAAAAAAAAATATTTATAATAACTTAAAACTATATAACTATCCAACAATATAACGTCTTTAATATAACTTCAAATTTTCACTACTACAGCCATATATCAACCGTCGTGAGACACTCCACTCCACCATTAAGGTCATCTCACACCGACCATCGATCTGTCAAATTAGTCGCGCGCCGGAGGACCCTAACAAAGCCAATCACCAGATCTATCATAATGACATCGATTTCCCATCCGATAGCCCCCGGCCACACCTAACTACAACTTGACACGTCAAGAGGTGTACTAATAAGACTACGTTTTGCTATTTGCGCTGTTTCCTAAACTTTGACGGTGTTTGGGAGATAAAAAAATATCCACTCCCATTAGAACCTGCTCTTTTTTGAAGTTGATAAAAAAAGGTTGAGATTCACTTTATAGAATCAGTTGATTAAAATATAAAATATATTAAGTGGGCGTAAAAAGCAAAATTAACGGTTTTATAATAATTCATTTTCATACTTGAATCTTGATAATAAGTCACAAATTATTTAATTTTTTAAACATAGATAATATATTTGCGAGGGTCTGTACTAGCAAAAACACAATACCTAAAAATATTCTCTATCGAAGAAAATCACAAATATGCACAAGTATGCAATAGGTATGCAATCTTCACATTTTTTCAATATTATGTTTCCAAAACGGTGCATTCAAAACATTCTGTAACCGAAGGACTGAACTAGCGGATTTTGTACTTTTATCGAATTACTAGCTGTTGCCCGCGACTTTGTCCGCGTTAGCATAGTATACTATAATAACGAAGATGAGTTACATGTTCCTAACTTAAGAAATGACGGACTTTCATTCAAACTTTCAACCCCTATTTCAGCCCCTTTCGTGGTAAAATTTTCAAAATTCCTTCCTTAGTGGGTATCTACTTAGTAAAACAACCCTACTTACAAAATTTCGTGGCTGTAACTTTAACAGTTTTTGCTCAGCGATGATGAATCAGTCAGTCAGTCAGTCAGGACATGTAATTTTATAAGTAGGTATATTACAAAAAAACTATTTTGGCACCGATTCCGCATCGTTCTCATTCACATAGCATATGAATAACGCGTGTAAGAGCGAAGAGACAAGGACGATGTTTTATTTTTTGCTTTATTCGCCTCCTTAAGATGTTGCCACGACTCTGCCCGTGTTAAAACGGTATCCCGCGATAATCGTATATTTTTTCCGAAATAATAGTTTCGCATATATTTTCTAATTGTCTATTCTATGTTCATGCCAAATTTTGCTTGAATAGGCTCACTAGGTTCGGAGTCTATTTGACACAAACAAACATCTTAACTCAAATTCCTTAACAAAATTTAAAACGTTTACCACGTACAAGTTAACTACGCTCGTTCCATGGCTTATTATTACCGTGTGGAAATATTTTTGCATTTTAACGGGTAACAATAAACAAAATGGTCGCTTAACTCCACACGTGTTAGGTAAACTTTTATCACGTACCCACATTTGGCAGCGGTACGTGTCTAATAAGACGCTGCGCAATTAGTGTCTGCTGCCGCCTTTATACACTTGACGTCACTAATTACACGCATTATGAAATTACGTGGGACCAATTTGCTGGTGCTGTAGTGCATCGATTATCAAGAAAGAGAAGGAGGAGAGAGCAACAAGACAAAATAAGTCATTAATGATAAGATAAACCAAGAACCACCAAAAGGATAGAAAGTGAAGACAAAAAAGCAAGAACAAAAAGCGACCATCTTGGGACGTAAATGGTGGTAGAAAGAAGAAAAAATTATAGATGTGTGATAAACAACTGTCGCAAGAGTAGACTTTAAAGTGAATAAATAATTCTTATTATACATGAGGGTGTGTTAAAAAGTACAAAAAAAAATTACTCCTAAAAATTATATTTAACAGAATATTATTCTTAACACTTACGTATTCTCATCTCTAATGAAGCGGCTGAGCACTGACGTCGAGTGTCATAATGGTTTCCTTTCCAGGGCCTTTGTGGGAGCAACTTTCCAACTCTTGGGCGAGAATAACTACAAGTGGCGTAGAGTGCTACGCCGCTACGAAATTACGTAGCCGCGTAGCCTGTAGCTCGTAGCTCGTAGCCCGTAGCCGCGTAGCCCGTAGCTCGTAGCTCGTAGCCCGTAGCCGCGTAGCCCGTAGCTCGTAGCTCGTAGCCCGTAGCCGCGTAGCCCGTAGCTCGTAGCTTAGATAACGTTTCTGTGCCACATATTCTTACAATTTAGTACAATAATTTCTGATAGCTATAAAGTAAATGTTATATTAAATTCATTAAAGTGAGACTTTTTAGGTGCGTTGAGAGTGAAATATAAAGGTCGCCATAAAATAGAGGGTTGAAATAATAATTATAGTTTGTCGCGCGGCTCGCCGTTACGATTTTGGACAGAAATTTTACTTCTAACAATGTACACATGCTTTCACATGCTCTTTTTTTATTTACTTTAACAATCTTATGCTATTCTCAACAAAGGTTTTATAGTCTGTACAATCACCCAAAAATCTCATATAGATTCTAATTCCTCGTTTTAATTATCAAAATTAACATTTTAATTACACCTCCCACATAAAACCTTATAAAGCCACACACTCAAACAAACTCCGTCCAATATCCACTCTCGGCAAGCAAACATCTCATAGTTGAAGACGTGAGCGTACAAAGTAGGTAACTGGCATTTTGAAAATAGACGTTTTTTTGCATAAATGGAGGCTTTAGGACAGGAAAAAATATTTTAAATCAAAATAAAATAAATTTTATGTATAGCCAAATAAAATATATTTTATGTATTACCCAGATTATGAAAGAGATAAGTTATAAGGTTTGTTCAAATTATAAAGGAAAAAATAGTGATAGCACTGATATTATAAAATGTTAGTTATCAACTTCAACCACCGTCTTCATTTCTTGGAGGCTTCTTCATGTCTCCCTGTTTGTTCGTCTGTAATTGCGACGTCAAAAGAAACATTTATTAATTTGTCGGCAAATGTTGACTGTTTATAAATAAGGTGTCTGTATCCTTTGAGGCGGCTTCGGCTTGATTGAGAGGAATTTATATGTTGGTGTGAATATTTTTTAAAGTCTTATGTATATGTTTTGATACGATAGAAGGTGGAAACCATTAACGTTAAAAATAACACCAATTTACTCGTAACTCTCGGTCATATTTTATTGTCGTATAAAAATGACTGATTACAAAAATTTATAATTCTCGAAAGTTCTTAAAAAGAACAAAGTTTCTACAGTATCAATATTCTGTAGAAAAAAAACTATTTACTCTATATTCATTTGATATTCTATCTTAAGAAATAGACCGAATCTAAAAGTAGAAAGGGAAGAAATATACCGAAATTAGTAGATAAAATATATGCGTCGCCTTGTGCAAAATACGCCATTTACATAAACTCGCGCGAAGTTGCGGCACGTAATTATAGCGACACCTGTGAGGATCGCGCAGCGTCGGGTGGTGTAGCTAGTATGCTAATACCACAATAGGAACATATACAGTAGCATATCTAAGTCGTGTTGCCTCAACGCAGAGACTGATTTTACACGCGCACAACGTATAATTTGAATATAAACAGTAGCGTAAAGTGGCCATCTTCTTTAAATCAAAGTCATGTAACACAACAATCACGTGTGACGAATAGTTTTGGTATCTAAAGTTATTAGATATTACCATTATTTATGCGTGTGCCCAAGTTCGCAGATTTTGAATAAAGATGGCCTACTGTTAAATACTTATATTGTGCTAATACCTCGTGGTAAGACCTACTTACCTTATCATAACAGCGACATCTGATAAACTCTCAATTTCCGGCGCTGTCGAACAGCTTACGAAGTTCACAAATGTTGCTATAGGTTGCTATTAAAATGAAACATCGAATGCAGCAAGTGAGAATTTAGAGAAGGAAATTCAGGCTAGCTTAGAAAACTTAGCCTAACTAAACTAAAGGCATCGATATAACTTCTTTCTACTTTAGATCTAAGTAGAAATAGAAAATGTCTTATGTTTAAAATTTCTGAACTTCCAAGATCACTGAGAGCTCGTTATTTACTTTAAATAAACTCAACGTCCTACATTATAAACGTAAAAGTTCTTGAGTGCAAAACTAACAACACATTTTGGAAGTAAAATCTAGATTGCAAAAATGCATGTTTTGATCCTGAAAAAATACTTGCCGTGTGGAACTTTAATATGCCGGTGGAACTGTAGGATTCCAACAGCCTTTCATTTTTATTAAAATTTTATTTAAAACTAGCCTTTAGGTTAGCAAAATCTAGTTTCAACTAAAATATTGAGTACTCATGATTGCTGCATATATTTTTATTACACAGAAATTACAACACGTATATTTTTATTTTTTATTTGGGCCAGTTAGTTTCTTTTGACAATAGACCAGGAAAGGAAGTCGATCGCCGAATCGAAAACGCCTGAAGGAAACGAGGAACGTACTGGTCCATGAAGAAGCTGATGAAGGGAGATTTACCAATCTCCCTGAAGCGCAGACTCGTCGACATGTGTATTCTGCCCGTCCTAACCTACGGTGCGTAAACTTGGTCATTGACCGATTTGCAAAAGCCCCAACTCGGAGTTTGCCAAAGAGCAATGGAGCGCAGTATGTTGGGAAGTAAGTCTTCTGGACAAAATAAGGAACACAATACTGCGCTCACAAACAAAAATCACGGACGTAGGAGTTAAGGCGGCTAAGCTAAAGTGGAATTGGGCTGGCCACGTTAGCCGTATGCATCCCGACCGCTAGGCAAAGATATCGACAGAGTGGGTACCTGAAGATGGAAGTCGCAACCGTGGCCGGCCTAGGAAAAGATGGCGCGATGAGCTGGAGGCGTACCAGCCGGGCTGGCCAACGGTGGTTTTTGAGCGAGACAAGTGGAGGACCCTGGGGGAGGCCTTTGCTCAGCAGTGGGAAAGTATAGGCTAACAAAAAAAAATATTTTTATTAATGATATACTTTTTTAAACCTCAGAATTTATATCATTATAAACTTTTCTACCTGCTTAAAAAGTGAGGCGTAAATAAGCATAATATTTGCTTATAGCATAGGGGTGAAAATGCGCTAATTGAGTCAGTATGTGCGCGATATATCTCAATATCACGCTCCCGGAGGCGCCTGGTAACGCGTATTTTTACTTCTGATTATACGAGGAGCTACCGTAAATTATTGTAAAGGGTGACTTGATAATTGAATAACGGAATATATTATTTGAATAACTTTGTAGACGGTACATTTTTAAATGGTTAAATATTTAGATTTTTCTACTTAACTTGATTCCAATGCTCTCTATGATATTTTTTCTAAAAATTGAGACATTAGGATGCAAAATGTTTTGCACTTAGCAAAACGCTTTGTATGTAGAGTCATAATATAGTAGTATAATACGAACCCTTTGCTATTTGAAACATTTGTTACAGGCTTAATACATTATTCTACCTTATCGTATTCATTAAGCTATGGTATTTCGAACAATATATTATGCCACTTCTAACTGGTTACCCTAGATCAATGATAAAAAGCTCCATACTTTCAACTTTCCTCTGACAGCGTACATATACGCCAAGCATAATGTCACAATACGTAAACAAAATATGACGGGCACAATATTTTCACCTGTCTCCGGCAGCGGAAATATAAGAAAGCGGCGGCCGCGGCGCCCGCAGATTGGAACCAGTTAATTTCGCCCCACAAACAAATTGACAAAGTTCGAAGCGGGGTACATTTCACCCCCGCCTCTCACCCTCTAACCCCCGTACACCGCGCAGGAAATTAAATTTCACATCCGAACAAGAGTTCCACTCACCGCGAGCACGTCGCGATGTCGCGAGGCCGCGTGACGCGGGGTCGCGACTCGCGAGCTAGCGTGAACAATGACCAGATACAATTAAAAGCTAAATGATCTTAGTTTACATTTTCAGTGTCTACAGTGAAAACATGGGTCCAAGCTTATCGACCATTTACTTATCCAACCCCTTCGAAACTACGCCATAAAAAATTAATCAACCGTTGGGCCGACACAGATATTTACAAATAGGAACTAACCATAACTAATCCGTCTATCAAATTCGTAATTAAAGGGCCGTTCGGGCCTTGCAGACCTGGGGTCACTGAGAATTAGCCATTAACGGCCCGCGCCGTGTTTACACCGGCCTCTGACCTCTGCCCTTAGAGAGAAACCTCACACTAAAAGGCGAGGGCCCGCCGAGACAAAGCCTTAACACGAGTGTAAAAAGGACAAAGGCTGATAGCTTTCGGATTACCGGAGGGCCGCTGAAGGGCCCGGTTAACGAGATTATTACGGGATGATCCCGCCACCGTAAAGTTCGCGAACCTAATCAACGCTAATTATAATAAAAAAGATTTTACGCCCTCCGTAATGTGTGTTGGCTTAAGCGAGTTAACTCCGCAGATGGTAGTGAGAGGGTTAATTAATTTCGTAAAAAGTTTACACCTGCCTTATTTTTCAGGTCACCACCAATACGAATGGACCAATTGGAAGTGAACCAATACGAATACTAAGTGTTCCTATTGGTCCATCACTAGCATATTCGTATCTAAGATAGTTTCACAATCATATTGGCAGTGTTTATTCAATAAATAAATAAATATGCCCCTACGCCTTTAGGTAAAGCTAACTTTACAGTCACTGTTAACCGGTGATTGATAAGACTGATTATATTACTAGTACGTAGGTAAGATAATACCTGAGTATGTGTCAATATTTTTTTATGATTATTTATTATATATTAATTACAAATTTAAAATAAACGCCAACAGTCATAAGACATGAATTTATCTCTAAGAATCTTTAAGAATCCTCAAAAATATTTCATTTATTTACCGAAAGAAAAATCAAATACAAATGAGGGTTAGGAAAATACAAGAAAAATATATTTGAATTTATTTCGTCTTTTTTGAAGCGCTTTCTGAAACTCCGTCGATACAGACGTTAAAAAGTTCCAACTTCGACGAATCCTAATAGTCTTTATTGACATAAATGTTTTATTCAATGGCTGTCCACGCCAAAACAAAACGAAAACCTCATTACAAAAACGAATTTCACTCTGTGCTTTCTTAAAAATACCTTCTATTACAGACACATGCAAAGAATTGCAATATTAAAATTTAACTTATAAACATTTCTTATCCGACTATAATTCATTATTTAAGTAATGCCGGACTGCCGACAAACATTTATTTTTGTTGGAGATTTAAGATTTAAGTCCTGCTAAGTATAAGCGTTAAATTTTCACATATACCAGGATTACGCGCCCGGCCTCACTATAAATACTCGCATTACCGTTACTTAAGCAACCCTTAACCCATAACGTTAATAACACAATTACTATAAATCTATCATCGCTGCGCAAACCTCGGCCTAAGCTAATACGTGGCCCGTATACTTGAGGGAGTATTTGCCGAGCACACACGCCCGCACTCCGCACAAGACGGGTCAGCCCCCTCTTTTCCCCGCTACCCCCCGAGCCGCCGGCGCAAGGACAGTAATTACGGTAGGCAAATTAAGGCCCCTGTCCATCTTTGTTCGGGTTTATTTTAGGTCGTTCCGTCTTATTACAATGTTCGCCCCTGCGGCGCGCCGATCGACCTATTACGGTCTGTCGAAAACAATCCGGTCTAAACATCTCGGCGGAATTACATTAGTCTGAGGTGGCGAGGCTCGACTCAATTTGTTTGGTAATAGTCTGCGGTAGATATCTGCAGCAAATGAGCTATTGTGTGCTGTCTGTTCAATTTTATACCTCGGCAGGTTTGGAGCCGAGCATATTACAGGAGCTTATGAATTTGCTCAACTAGATTTGCTCTTTAGTTTGTAATATTTGTACGTGTAGCATAGGTTGCTTTCTGTATTTCTGTTTTGTTAAGTGAATTAACACTTGCGCGAAAATCCATTGCTTACATTGGGCTAGTTTCCGTTCCAGTGGTAGGTCAACACGTCGACATTCTGAAAATATTTGTTTCATATTTACTCGGAAATTAAACTTTTCTTTTATATTGACTAAACTCAAAACACACTAGTGTCTGAAAATAGGTTTTAAAAATTAATGACGAATGTTACGCGAAACTTGAAGCCCATAAACTTTCTTCCCTTGTTAAAAATAGTTGTGTAAACACTCCAGAATCAAAGTCACCGTGAAGTCTATTTTGAGCTAAAGGTTTTTTCACACAAGTTAAACTCACAAGGGCTCGTGCACAATGGAGCGTCCCGGGAATTCTCGGCAAATATGATTTGTCCATTAAAAAATGAACAAGTGACCACACTTGAGGAGGAGATGGTCACAAAGCGTCTCGTTAGCCACGTACGTGCCGCTCCTCACACTCCTCACTCCACTTCACTCCCCGATTCCCGCTCCTCACTCCCCACTCTCCGCTGCCCGTTCCTCACTCATCGGCCCTTCGTAAATAATGAGAGGATTGTCCTCTAATGTGATGTGGGAAAGTGGGATGGAGGAGTCAAATCTGTGAATGTGACTGGGGATGGTTACGTGATTTTCTAACGCTGGATTGAAGGGTTGAGTTTCTTAAGATATATTTTTTTTATTATATATATTTTATTATATTATATAACTTAAAATTTTAAAACAAATGTGCCACAATATACTATGACTCCCACTGCTACATAATACGGCCATACAACATTCTGAAACATAAATAGAATTTTCTTTAGAAACCACACCAAAACATCCTACAATCTACAGTTTTAGGCTAATTAAAAATCTATAAAGCACAAACTCGAAATGCCACATCCATCTAGCTCGAGCTCCTTAATCCCTAAGGGACTAGACCTGCGTGGGGCTCGCCTGTCGTCAGATGACTCCCAGGACACGCTCCAAGATTGCCTTCTAAATATAGCCACAGTCCAAACAAGGAGTTGTATTAGCGCAGACGCTGACGAAGGGACCCTAATAGAGTCGAGTTATTACATCCTATGAATTTATTGGCGATAGGAATATACAATGGCTCACTAATTGCAATCCCTCGCTCGAGGGTAGATTTATAGTGTCTTATGAGATTATGCTCTGTCTTAGTTTAATTCTATTAGTATATAGGACGAAAGTTTGACCGCAAATATTACAGTGCAAAACAGAAAAGGTCTATATCTAGAGGTAAATCTAAAGTGCAATAGAATCGCCAATAAAAGAAATCCATAAAAGTTTTAAAAAGAATCGACGACTCGAACCCATAAATAGTCGAGCTAATCAATTTTGATACTCGCGATTGCAGAAGCCGTTAAAAATCCAAGATTAAAGCGATCCGAGAGCTATTTACATGAATTAAGCGACATTTATGCCTCAGCCGAGACAAACCACAGCGCCACCTGCGCGAGTTATACGCTCGTTACTCGCTCCGTCGCCTCCGGACATCTTTTATACCCTAAGTTTTATTGAATGAAGAACAGGTAAATCTTATTAAGAGACGCATTCATTGCCTTATTTAAATGTAACGACCCCTTAATATACATTGTGGCTATGTGATTCGAATTAAGGATGTTGATAAAATCATGCCTGTTTAAATAAAATAAATTATCTAAGTAGTATTTATCAAAATTGTGTGTGTTTTATTTTTAGGGTTTTTCAAATATAACAATAATAGTATTAATTATAATTACATCTGTTGTCTACTATTAATATGTATGTTGTGTATGAGTCCAAAAATATTTGAGTAAATGAAACCCTGTTAAATCACTTTTTTAGCAATTTTGAGGCAACGATTGTAGCTTACGATGCATTATTGTAAAATCTATAATAAAATTTTCAGTGTAACAATAAAACGATGTTGGAGTCGCACGTTTCCCGCCGTTTGTCTTCGGCGCACCTCCACGGATTTATGGCGCAGTTTTGCGAACTCTTAGCGTTACGTGATCCGCTTCCGAATCCGATTTATGTGTTCCGCCGGGAGAGCCTCCTGAGTAACGACTCATTTACAGCCGACACAATTGATTCGATTCGAAAATTTTATTGCAAGTATCAAGATTGTTTATTCGCATTAAATCAAATTTGTCAAAAATGAATTTTTATAACTTCAATTGCATTTATTTTAAAACAGATGACGCCCACAACTCCGTTGGGCTATTTATCAGACAGACGGACAGACAGACACACTTCCACATTTATTATAATAATATCTATCTATGGACGCTTCACACCACGTCAGTCTGGCCCCGTGGTAAGTACCTGAAGGACTTGTGTTACAGGTACCAGACAACGGAAATATATTTAATACTTTTATACTATACATATATTTAAGCAAGTGGCAACTATAGTAATTGTTTGTGTGTCACTTAATCTTATCACTTATTGCTTTGCGGACTGTATTATAAGTTAGAAGAAAGTAAAAGATAAGGTTAATTACGTTTTGAAGATAGATGTTGCGAAAGTGAATTCTTTTACCGAAGTTAAGTTTGACGTTTCAATCTTGATTCTTGACAGATGACGTTTGTTGTTGACTTGACAGTTGGATACTTGCGTGTGGCCACTGATCTACTTGTATAATAGAGGTCAGTGCGTGTGGCCCATTAAAAAGTATTAACCGTGTAGAGATCAACTACGATAATATGGCGCGCCCCTCCAAAATTTGAAACTTTTGAAGTGCGTTGTCAAAACGTTTGAAGTGCGTTGTCTTGCGCGGTCAGTTATGATTAGTTGACCAACAAATCTTGGTAATGAGTGACATTAAGTGAAATATTATGTGTACTGTGATTGGTTGAATACTTACTACATACAAACTCTTTCATAAGGATGTGACTACACACATTGAAAAAGTCATTTGGAGGGGCGCGCCAAGTTATCGTAGTTGATCTCTATGGTTGGTTAGTCTAAATCAAAAATAAGGTGCGATACGAGTATCGCGTACATAATGTTTCAAAATACATGCACTAAAGCTAGTGTAAACAGCATAAAACATTCAAATTTATTCCTTAAGTGTGTGTTATTTTTGTACCCTTACATGCATTGATTAGCTGCTAATCTAAATCCTCTCCCATACCGACAGCAGTGAAGCGGTAAACGTATCTGAGCAGAACGGTCCTAACAAAATACATTCGGTGCCAAATAGACCGCACCGATATTGACCAGACTAATTGGGAGCGTAAATGTGCTTACTTGAGCAAAAAACTACCAGATAACTCGCAACTAGCTGATTAAATATTAGTATAACTGATGTAATATTTTGGTTTTCTGCTAAGCATTAAAATTGGTGTTTCGGTTGTAATTTGGTAACTTATTATAATATAAGTTTCAACATCTTATATATAAAATTCTAGTGTCACAATGCACCTCCGAAACGGCTTTACTGATTTTACCAAATTTTATATGCATATTCAGTAGGTCTGAGAATCGGCTACTGGGTACTTTATATATTGACAAGTGCATTTATTGAATAAACAATGGTAAATTATTACGACTCGAGACTGACGGCGACCATTGTTTGTGCGACGGGATGGCGATGGACGTAGCCATGGTGCCATACTTATTTAGTCACTTCAATAAAATAATATGGGCGAAATACTTTATACGGCAAAACAACGTTTGCCGGGACAGCTGGTATTTTATAAAATCTTATCAAACAAGGTGAAAGTAGCAGCGCTGAATGCTGAACTCTCTACAAAAGTGAAAAAAAGATTTGGTATTTCAGCGCTGCCACTTTCACACTGACAAGTAACACGTAGACACGTAAGTATTATCACTTAGTTTTGTTACCCCCTTTATAAAATCATCTTATCTATAAAACTTTCTTTGTCATAATATCTCTAAAATTTTGTAATCATATGTCTAACATCTTTGCAATCTTATATCTAAAAATCTTTTCCACGCACTCGTAATATCTGGAAATATACTGCACGTCAAGTTGAAAATTGAAATAAATTCGGTCCCTCGGTCACCGGTCTGTATTATTTATTGGATCCCCATACACTTCTGATATTGCCCCTCCCGTCTTCGCAAACAAATCGCACTGAATTTATGCCGCAAAATGTTAATAACTTCTTAAAATATTACATTTCTATCGGGGCACACAAAAATTTGTAAATGCGATTCGAATTCCCCTTAAATAGTTATTAAATCACAGCAAGATGTACTTCAATTATAACTTTGCGAAATTAATTTCTATTCCGACTGGAAACATTTCCAATTTTATTCCGACATCGGAAATCGTCGGTAGTTTCGATTCGCGCCGAGTCTTTGTATCCGCGTTAAATGGCCGGGAAGATAGTGGAGCGGGGCTCTTTGTTCCTAATACATGCATGTATTGACTGTTCTGATACGTGGATCACTATTGATAACCTCCGTCGGGGCCTACTTCCTCGGCGAGAGGGGTCAGGATACGCTGGCTAGTGTCCACCCTCGACGAATAAATCAGAATTCTAATACGGCACGACAAGATAGCCAGTTTTTTCCGACTTATTGAACCTCTTTTCCGATTGCCAAGAGAATGGATGTTTGTACAAACAAGTATTTTGCCCTCTACCTGCGTGATATATGACAACAATAGTATAGTTATTTATAATCGCAAGATATTTGCAAACAGACTGAAAATATCACCTGTTTTTGGCCACGTCTTTGATTGCAAATCTGAAAATATATTTTTACGATCAGTATGCTAAAATCTTTACATATTTTACACAAGAGAAGGTTAATGTAATATTCGTTAGAGCCTCTGAGGTGGTAATTATAGTGTCGTGGGTACGGAGGTCGGAGGGTCGGGCAGGGCGTCATATCCGGTAGCTCGTGCATGCGTTAGTGCGCACCCGACATACAGATTAGCTCAAATAGTTCTCTCCTTTACATAAAACCAACAAAATATAAGTGAAAATTTGTATCAAGAACCAATGGTACACTTAGTTAATAACGAAGTGTAATTTTTTAAAATACGTATAATCTAAAAATATCATTTAATTTTCAATCTTTCTCCTCATTATCACACACATTCAATCATCTACCAGGATGAACTATCAAATATTTATATTTTACAATGTTTTTTTTTTTGTGTTACCTTCATATATGATTATGAATATACTCAGAAGGTTTCGAATTTTGAGGCTTCATTCAATCGCCATACACGAAACCTTGCACAATTAAGACTCTGCAACGCAAAAGTCATGACCTTACGTTGAATCACGTAAAAACAAACAGAAGCCTCACATCAAACGTTTTAAATTACCCCGAAGAGTTCGAGTCCGTTTAGATTTAAATGGCAACCCTTTAAAGCAAAAACAAGTTTGTGCAGACGAGCATTAGTAATTATAATCAGGACCCGACCTCTGGCTATAAGATGTGCCGCGGAGCGCGAAATAACCGACCGCCAGCTCATACATCATACACATGCGTCATACACTAACATGGGTATGTTCCGAAATATTACCCAGTGTACTGACCAGTGCTCATGACGTATAGAAGCGACGCTATACTATGGATTCATTTCGAAAGATCACGATATTTGTTGCACCAAAAAACCATTAATCGCGCGTACATGTTTCCAAGACAATCTATCTCATATCCTTTCTCGTCTCTCCAAGTATCACGTTACCAAATTTCATCTCAATTGCTTAAACCGTTTAAGCGTGAAGAGGTAATAGACAGATACACTTCCGCTATTATTTTTATACTATGTTAGATATGACTTTGTATTGGGATATAATCATTAAACGTTACACTAACTGTCTCATCAGTGTTACGTCGGAATAATATGGTGGCACATTCATAAGGTCATGTGCGTTGACCAATACACTGGGTGAAATTTTGGAACATACGTCGTGCAAACACTGAAGCATCATACACTCTCATATAAACACGTCCATACACTACCCGTTACACGTTCGCTTTGTACCTTTTGTTTCGCAAATTAACTTGGAATAGCTAATTCTCTAGTCGCTAAATGGGATTTTAGTTTTAGATGTTTTTCACACTAGATTACTGCTACGTTAATATTTTATGTGACGGGAACGCCTCTGAATTCTGATGTAGAATGTATACTATTTTCACTTGATGTCGCTTATCACTTTTTTTAATACACAGCAAAAAAATATTGAAATCGTGAATGGTATGTATTTTAAACATCCCTACTGTTATATTTACACCAACCAACCTCACAAATAGCTAGAATGGACAATATTACTTACTTTAAGTAATAATTAAACAAAACTCACAAAACTCCTTCATTCTGATTTCAAAGTCAACGCGTCTATTAATCTTAATGATCACGATTACGCTAATTCAGAGCTAACGGGTTCGAAACCTTATTTAAGATGCTCTTAAATTAATTGCGCCGTGTAATGGAATCGGCTTAATCGAATAGTTGTTTACATTGTGTCACTGGCAGCAATTAAAATTGTTCCAGAAGCGATAAATCATTCGTGAGAAAGTGAAACATCACGCCGAGCGCGCCGCTCCGTCTCGCGCCGAGCACACCTTGCAATAAATTTTCCAATTACTAGCCAAATTCCGAAGGGTAGGGAAATAAAATTAATTACTGCCTAACCTGCCTGTTTTTGGTGTATGGATAATTTTCTTGTGTAAGCCTGCTGTGGCATCAGGGGATGAAAATTTCAGAAAGAGCTACGCCAAACTAATAAAAGCCACGTAAGCTAGTTAGGAGTGTACTACAATTATGTAGATTGATGTATTAGATATATTAGATTTTATCATATTTAAAATTAATAATTTAAAATAGTTACTAGGAAAACTATTTTTTATTTCACTAATTTGATGTCCCACATTATCAACGAAATTTATTTACTTTTAGATTTTTAATCTCCGTAGTAAGAGCTAATATTTCATCGCTTTAAGCTCTAGACGTTGGTAATTACAAGACAACGAGGGTGTCAAACACCATTATGTTATGAGTGATTAGGAGTATACTGCGCGGTGTGTTGTGTACATACATACGCACTCAGGGGGTGTTCATTTGACGATGACTGTCACAATCTGTCTTCGCCGGTGACGACAGCGACAACTTAGGATCGGTTCATATTGCAACGTGACCTGGCGCTGCGATTTCTATACTTATTATAAAACAAAGTCGCTTTTTTCTCTCATGTCCCTTTGTTCCCTTTAATCTTTAAAACTACGCAATGAATTTTGATGATTCTTTCAGAGTTGATGATTCTTTCAGAGGAAAATGGGGAAAAAACGGGGAAAATTATTTGAAAGGGCTAACTTGAACGCGCTAATCTCAAGAACTACTGGCCCGATTTGAAAAATTCTTTCAGCGTTAGATAGCACATTTATTGAGGAAGTCTATAGGCAATATTTTATCACGATAATACTAATAGAAGTGAATGTGTGAGTGAGAATGTGAAAAAAACGGGAGAAATTATTTGAAAGGGCTTATCTCGCGAACTACTGGAGCAATTTTTATGTTATTTGGCACAGACAAGAAGTAGACCACGTGAAGGATCATAGGCTATCCATTTTAATCATTTTTTCAGTAGCTATATATTTTATACCCGTGCGACGCCGGAGCGGGTCGCTAGTTTTTTTATAAAATAAGGGGGCAAACGCAAACGAGTCACCTGATGGAAAGCAACTACCGTCGCCCATAGACACCCGCAATATTAGAAGAACTGCAGGTGCGTTGTCGGCCTTTTAAGAGTGAATACCCTCTCTTCTGGTTTTGCAGATTGTATTGGTCCATAAATACTGCTGGTGAAAGCAAGCAATACACTTAAAGGAGCCAGAGATTCGAAACTGAACTTATATTGTACTGACAAGAAGGTTCACATAAATTGACAGGCCTGCGGTGTTGGGTAGCTATACTGACAAGAAGGTTCATATAAATTGACAGGCCTGCGGTGTTGGGTAGCTATACTGACAAGAAGGTTCATATAAATTGACAGGCCTGCGGTGTTGGGTAGCTATACTGACAAGAAGGTTCATATAAATTGACAGGCCTGCGGTGTTGGGTAGCTATACTGACAAGAAGGTTCATATAAATTGACAGGCCTGCGGTGTTTGGTAGCTATACAGACAAGAAGGTTCACATAAATTGACAGGCCTGCGGTGTTGGGTAGCTTATTCCGTATTTGCATGCTTTGGTCAGGAACTAACTCTGACAGTGCCAAATGACTGCTCTTATTAACAGTGGCTATCGTCCAATAATATACAATAGCAGCAAATAATGCACTAAAGAGACCTGAAAGGAAATTATGCACCTCCACCCAGCAAAACTATGCAAAGCGGCCACCAAAACTTGAGAGGTCTAGTTTTGCTGGGAAATCTTTAAGATCTGTTCGGCCTGTAGAAGCAGTGACAAGCGACAAGTCTTCGACTAATTGCAGAATGAAGGGGGGGGGGGGTTACGTAATTGTCTCTACATGATTTGCAAATTTGCAACAGTTAAGAGAAATTCAAGAGCGTTCAAGACAATAAGAAAATCTATCAATATAGTCAAGATCAATCAATAAGTGAAAAATAATTTGTGATATAAAGAACATAAAACACGTTATTAAGCTCACATTGTGTTTTGGTGTTATATTTTTTGCTGAAGAAGACAAGTACTAGAGTGGAGTCTTCGATTAAGCAGAAGTTCCGCAGTGCGATGATCGACAATTGATAAAAATAATAATAACTCCCACACCGTTGTCGGTGACGGTGACCGGTTTCATTGTAACCAGGCCAGGTACGCCGGAGTAATTTTATAGTGCCCAAGTGTGTGCGCTGTACAGAAGAGTACTCTCGTTTCCTTTACTCTCATAACCCAGTGGGATGGTTGACCAACACGACTAGCGAGAGATCAGGCGCAGGACACTTTTTACATGCCCATCCGTGCAATGGATCAGTTACTTGTCAGACTTACTTATTACTTGCCAGGTGATCGGCCTGAATTTTCGTAACCGAACTTGGAAATATTATGTTTCCAACGCGGGAATCGAACCCACGAAATCCGACTCAAGAGCCACGCTCTAAACCACTGGATCACAGAGGCGTTGAAACTGACAATTGGAATGCTCTCGTTCCCGGAGGTCTTCATTCAGCAGTAGACAACAATAGGCTGATGTAATGTATGTTATGCCGCATTTTCATTAGTCGTTAACTCGTGTGGTATACAGCATACGGGCAGTCCCTGCAGCCAAGATAACAACTAATGGCGCGTTTTCATTGGTCGTGGCATGCGTTTCAGAAATCTTCCGCACCCCGCATGCGAACCCTATCAACCAGAGAAATTGCGCCATTATGTGTAAAGCGTTTACAATATTTTTTTCCATATAAATAGCTTCGATTCTAAAAGATAGTTCCAATATTATATACAACAGGTAACTTGTATCGCACAAATGTACAAAGGTCTGTGATAATTAGCCGGTGAGAGGAGAGTTAATTGAGGCTGTTGGGCTAATTCCGATCCCTTCTCTAACGTTCTACTGTCTTACAGGCTATATAGTCTGCTACTATAATATAGCATGAGGCAATAAGACACGTTCTCTTGGGTGACTTTTAAAAAACAATATTGGCGCTACTGCATGTTTTTTTTAATAACAATGTAAGGCATAAGCTGTAATATTCAACTTTAATATTTGCAAGTATTTATCCTACAGAAAGGCTTATTACTCGTTAGTAAGTTCTCGCCGGGTTACTTCCCAAACCGATGGTAGACACCAGTAGCAATAACGTTCTGAAAGTATTTGATTCAAATCTTTTCAAAAATAAATCAATTTTTATTATATTTATTTTATTTTAGTACATTCCTAGTATTTTCAAACAAAAACCTCAACTTATAACTTCGAACGATAGTGTGCCCTATATATTTAGAACTATATACGTTCAGTACCCGCCTAACATTATACAAACACACTATCACAATACAGCGATAAAAACAATTATAAGTCCGGCGCACACAATTGAAAACCTTTGGAACCCGGTCACGTGCGGCCGAACAAAAAGTTACATGTAAATATTTCGAGGGTCCAACGGGGGGCAAAAACACGGGCCCCGGGCCGTAGATATGATAATCCCGAGTATGTAAAATAGTGAAATTTAAGGCCTCTCCATGTGAAGAATTGGGGCCGAATTATTCTAATGCAGCCCTTTTATTCCCGGCACACTCCTCCGACACTCATTTGTATTTCAATAAAATACTAGCCCTATCTAAACAGCCTTCGATTTATATAGCCTCGTTAGCCCCCGGCTACGCTTAACATGCGGAGGCTTAATCGCTTATACGCGTATTGTTACGTTATACTGTTGACTTGGCTTTAATATGAGCCTATACAAAATATTCACAGATGTAAATTAACAGCTAAGGAAGTTTAAATTTTAAGCATTAATTAATGTTAGAATCACCCTAATGTTTATAAGGTAAAAATCGATTTCGAAAATTTGAAAACCTTCCATAGAATCCGGTTCCATAGCCACGAGGCCCTAAATACCCCAATAGCAAAACGACGAAACTCAAAACGAAAAAGTAATTGCAGATAAGATTTACACCGAACAAAAAGTGTGCGTCAGCGACAATAAGTCCCCCAAACAGTATCGAAACTGCATTGTGATGCGAAATAAAGCCATGTCCATCCGATGTATCTGCATGCCTGCGGGCCCATAACTCTTCCGCCAGCTGTCGTCTTCCTGTCGCAAACCTCTTTTTACCGGGGTTCGGCCGGCGGCAGATTCCATCGGTCATCCCTTAAACAAGTTTAGCTCTTTATCCGGAATCAAGAATGGCGATGCCCCTCCATTCGTTACGTATTCAAATTATTTGGCGTACAGTTTTTTGCCTACCTACGTCCTTTTGTGCCTCACTTAATTAATCAAGGGTCGGAGATGTAGACATTGAATTTTGTCCGAATTGTTGCTCGTGAATTTATGTTTTGGTATGACATAATATACCTGGTTTGAAGCCTGATTTGTAAAGAGTAATCTTGTCGAATATAACACTTTACTCGATAGATTGCAAACATATTTTCTTGGTATTTTGATTATTTCAAGATCCAAATGTTTGCTTGAGAAAGAAGCGAGACTTGCACAATTTTTAGTTACTAGATTCAAATACAAAATAAAAAGCGTGAAAAGATAATCAAAGTATTTAACTCTCGACTTCTTGTCTTCTTTTGTTTTGGTTACCCTTTTCAGAGAAACATAGCCAAAATATCAAAATTGTCTTCAAGAAAATAATTATGTTACACAATAGATTTTCTTACAAATAGTTTTAATCATCATCACTTTCTAAAAACCTGAAAAAAATTAAATCCAAATAATTTAACAGCTACTACTGAATTTATGTCAATTTCCTCAATTGCTTCAATTCATTTTCAATTTTCAATTGCCTCTCGAAAGTATACATAATAATTGTTTTTGGTTAATGAAATGCTATTTCTAGTGCGACGGTTTCGCCTGCGCCTAGACAAAGTTGGGCTTATGCCTAATTAATTGGCCATCACGTGGCCAAGACCCCCTGAGCCTCAGACGGCCTCCCCCTCCTCTCTACCCCCTCCAGGTCGACTTACGTTCCTCACGTGATTCCCTCAGGATAATTAAATAATAGCCCTCTATATATTCATCCCTTAGTGCTAATTTTACCTCTGCACGATTTCTATTCCTGGGGCTCTGTGCGATAAAGCCGAGTGTATCGAAGTTGTATAATGGGACCCTTAGTTAAGCTACATGTGTGTTGTGTAATACACATTGGCCGGTAAAGGTCTAGATATTTTGTGAATGAAAATTTTCATTTGGCAACATAAGTTAAAGTATATGTTACATTCGGATGAAATACTCTTTCTGTAAAAAGGTAAAAATATATGACGATTTTATCTACATTTTTGGGTCATAATTTTTCATCTCCTTCCTCTCCTTTAGAGATCTAAATGTCATGACGTAGAGTTGCTATCAAAGATTTCATCTACAGATACTACCACTTACTTATTTGTCTACTTTACGCTTGTTTAAAAGTTTGTAACTACATTAGGAAATATAAATAAATGAAACATTATATGAACGGAATCTTCAAGATTCTTGAAACTTAATATTAAACATAATATGAAGTTGAGTCACATATTGCCCAAGCGGATCTAACAAAAAACATAAAGTTCCACCTCATTTACCTACCGTCCTACATGTGAGAAAGTTCGCGATAAGGCCGGGCATGCGAGACACGTCCACTCCTCACAATTCCGTCCCGGATAAGTTCCGTCCCCGGACTATTCCGGACTACCCGAGCCACCCGGATAACTTGTGCGCGCCCACCTGAATGCGATAAGTCGCCTGACAATGAGTGAATCATTTCAGTCCCACTTAGACTTCGTATCTCCAACTCCTAATCTAGGCACTAAATTTCAATTCAAGCTAGTACTAATCTGGTATTAAGATGGGAATTTATTTTGCGGATTCCACTAAGGCGACGATTTAGACGAAATTGTTCTTGTTAGTCCGTTGTATATAAGCTATTGTTACGTGTACTTTATCTTAACAGTCATAATATTATAATGAAACTAGCTGTCCGGGCAGACGTTGTTTTGCCATATAAAGTACTAGATGACGCCCGCAACTCCGTTGCGCCAAGATTCGTTTATCGCGCGGGAACATTTTCCGGGATAAAAACCTTGTGTCCTTTCTCGGGACTCAAAGTATCTCCATGCCGAATTTCAGCTAAATCGGTTTAGCAGTTCGAGCGTGAAGAGGTAACAGACAGACAGACAGACAGACACACTTTCGCATTTATAATATTAGTATGGATTTCGTCCAGACTATTCTATTGAAGTGACTAAATAAGTATGGCACCATGGCAACGTTCATCGCTAGCCCGTCGCACAAACAATGGTCGCCGTCAGTCTCAAGTTGTAATAATTTACTATTATTTATTCAACAAATGCATATACAATTTGGCAAAAATCAGTAAACATTATGACACGAGAATTTTATATAGATGTGCCTTAAATTTGGTATTGTATCCCATAAATAAAAACATGGTTCAAACTTAAGAGCTTCAATAAAATTATCCAATTTGATACGGAAACGGAAGTAGACATGACAAACGCCAGAAAACTATAAAATTGTAAAAATAAATATTAGTAATGGGACATCTTCAGTCGCGTGTGACCGAGGACGGTGGAGATATGTATCTGAACATACAATAGCTGTCGCCGATAGCATTACCGAGATAAAAAACATACGCAGCCACCGGAACTAGCAGCGTCCGACTCTAGAAGACCGTACATCCCAAACGGCTCGCTACCTCCGATCGCGCACACGAATACGAGCTCTTTGTGCTCGCAATAAAAACTACATCAGCGTGAAGCGATTTCGTCGTACCGTATGGATGCAGCGGAGCATGCCGTGAGTCATGGAGTTATTCAATAAGCCAGGGCCGGATTTACGATGCCGTGAAAGACTACGTGAACGCAATAGGGTTGTCGAATTTATGAGACGATAAAAATATTTTATCTGATTTAAGTAAAGAATGTAATGGGGATTCCCCGGGAACCCCGCTGTTGCATGTGCATTATTGTCTACTTAGTCGCTTTTTATAAACCGAGGCATGCCACGTACATACCTGTCAAACGATGATTGATATTAACTGCTACTTAGAACGTATGGATAGGACTACATAGAAAGCATCATTCTCAATTAATATTGAAAATAACAATTAATATCAGAATTTTACTAAGATTCTAAAATTTTAATATTCACACAAGTTAAAAGATTGTTGCAAAATACTTTGTTGTAGGAAAAATTGACATAACTTTTACGAATAATAAAACTAAGGAAACGTAACTCCCATACTATTACTGTTTTAAATTTGGTTCCATTCAAACTGTCATATAACGTCAGCCATTATACCGCTCAAGGCCACCTAAATATTGCAAATCTATTGAAATGTGTACCTAAGGTACACTTTTTTGACAAGTATTTTGGAGCATGTTTTTTGACGGAGTTACTCTTCCTTAGTTTTTATTATTCGTAGCATACCTTACATAAAAATCCAAAAGCGCAACTTCGTTGCATCTCGTAGCGCGTAGCACTCAAATGCGTAGTACGTCGCTACGGAGCCAGCATAAGTTGGTTTCTACGTAAACTACGTACATAATTATATTTGCCCGCATCGACTATTATTACGACGTTACCTCTATGATAATATTTAATTGGAATTTCGTTTCGAAATTGACACAAATATATTTTTTTAATTATAAGCACATTGTACGTTTGTTCTTGCAAAACAAATGATATAATATTGCTTTGTTTCATGCCATCGCATTACTGAAAAAATTTAATCGTGCATACAAATTAAGATTCTGACATGCACCATTTCACAAAATTTTTAAATATCAAAGAGCTATTAAACTCTGGTCTTTCTACATCAAATAGTTGTATTACAATCGGTTCTAGTCTCATATACCACAAGAGCAAATTGGGGGCCATTCAGCCGAAATCCTTTGCCGCGGCACTCGACTCGTCAAAGCCTGCAGCTTTACAACCCAATAAAATATTCAAATAAAAATTCGTCCGGGAGAGATGCAATAAAATAAAACGCTAACCGTTTTTATGGCGCCGGCCGAATAATGAAATAATCATAACGGCGCATCATCGGATTGCGAATAAATCACTCCCGGTCATATTGTCCAACACTTTAATATAGAAATATCATTTCGATAATCGAAAACCTCCTGGCCTCTCTTATAAATCACGTCCCCGCTGCCGTTTATTTTTCAGAATCCGGAGTCCCTCGGCTCCTTTCGGGGTGTGATTTGTCGGTAATATTGTCGATTTTTAGTGAATCACGGGAATAAAAACGTAGTAATTACGTTTCGGACGCGCGTCGACGTGTTAAATTATGTAGGTACACTTAGCTGACGCACTACTCGGAAAAAGTTCCGCCCATGAAACATTAACGGGCACTCACACGCTAAGTAGTGCAGGCAGCGGTTCCCACCGCGGGGGCTGGTGGCGGGGGCTGCGGGCGGGGGCTGACCAGTGGGGGCTGCGGCCCGCGTCTCCAGAGGGCTCCCGCGCCTCGAGATCATCCGGAATCCTTCAATTAATGACACCGGTCTTTTCACTTGTCATCCGCTGTCCAAGACAATATTGAGTTTTCCAACTATTGATCCATAAATAACTATACGTTATGTATCCTCAACATCCTTATAAATTGAAAAGCTAGCGAATAGAGACTGCAGTTGTATATTATTATTTCTACTAAATATTGAATGCGATGGATAAATAGATAGTCTGTTTGTATGTTACCTCTTCATGGTCAAACGGCCTAGTCAATTTTGTTGGGTATAAAGAACCTTTGAATCCCGGGACATAGGATACTTTTTATTGCGAAAAAATCTACGGTTCCCACTCGCTAAACGAATTTTGGCACAATTGAGTTGCGGGCGTCATCAAGTATGACGTAAAAATTAGAATCGACTAACAGAATTACAGAACATTAAAGTGAACAATAAATAACTCGGTACTTACGAGGCAGATATAAATCTTCAACTCATAATACCTTAACAATATAAATTCCTAATTAACATAGAAAATAAATAAATATCCAGAACCACAGACCGTGACGCGGTATTGCGTTCGCCTGTAAATCATGACGAACCTATTAAAGGCATCTAATACTGAGAATTACAAAACCAATTTAAACCTTCTTATTAAATAATGCTTTTTACCTACGTTTTTTTCTGACAAAACCCCATTTTGTTTTAAATATTTTTGGAAAATTAAATTCAGTCAGTTTTTTTCTCATGAGATAAAAATTACTTACGTTACTTTCAAAGAATATAGATATCGAAAATATTTTCTCGCTCTCCTTAACACTCGGTAAGTCTGTAAAAAGCTTGCGCAACAACTGCAGCTTTTTACAGCACAAATAAATTTTAAAAAGCATTGAGATTGTACCATAGCTCTGGATACAATATTGGAACATAATACACTGTAAAAATAATTAGTTGTTAAATTATAATTGTAAAATGCGTCAGTGCAGAGGAATCTCGTCCGAGATGGGCGAGGTGGGGGGGTGGTATCGATCCCGGGAGGCGGTCCGGGGGCGCGGGGCTAGGCGGAGAGAGGGGAGGCACAAATTTGGGAAAACTTGGAAAGTTTCGCGTCTAATTCAGGCGCACGCACACATACTAACGCCCACACGCGCGCTAGCGAGCGCGCACGTGTTTTGATAAAGGATTGTGTTGAATTTAAAGTCGATCAGTCGCAAAAGCGTGTAGAAGTCAAGCCTTGAGCTGTGACTGTATAATTTTTATCATCTCATACACAATACCTTCTCCTATTATGACTTTCCATTTTAGAGGTTGAACGTAACTATTTAAAAGAATTTTCAGTTACCTACTTCTAAAAATCTGCCATAAAATTTCAAAATACTAAACTACCGCGTATGCGTGCTTTTCAGTCATGAAATAAAAAGGCTTCTTTTAGTCAATGATTGAGCTTTCAGTCTCGAACAAATCGAGCTCAAAGAATCATTTGAAATGGCCACCATTGAAGATCAAAGCGGGTGTCATTATCCATTGTTGCGTAAGTGCTTCATAAAAAAACAATTAGAAGATGAAAGTGGGGTGACCACGAGCGGTGACGACCAAGGACAATGGCGGACTTCCGAGACGATCAAAGACGTCGCCACATGTCACGTTATGTATATTTAAACAGAAATAGGGAAGGGGCAATAAATAATAAATATACGAAAAAGAGAAGATATTTTAACTTAAAAAGTTTGGGTAGGATAAAATTAAGTTATCGCATCAAATAATTTCAAAATTATGTAGTTAGCACATTTAACCTCGTAAGTCAAAACTCTTTATGTTATGACTGTTATAACTATGTTTATTATTTATTTTACTCATAAACAAGACAAAACGCTTTGCATTTTTTTCATTATTTCCTAAAAATCTCTTTCTAGTACCATCCGTTTTATAATTTATAATGGTTATAATTTTTGAGCGCTTTGTTATGCTGTATTTGTTAGCAGCCAGCCGCAAATAAAGGAATTCCATTCAAAGTGGAAGCCGAACGAAATTTCCAACAAAAAATCGGAGCACAAACAAAAACAAAAGAGCTATGAGATCGCAATTAGCGTGATTTAACGGTCATTTCATTAATTATAAACAAAGACTGATGGCCGTCATTGTTTATGGTCACCCTAATAATATACCAAATATTGAATAAAAATATGAATGCTTGCAAAAGTCGAGCAGTAAGGTTCTTTTCAAACAGTATAAATAAATACTTGTAATAACTATTGGCTTTTGGCATAGAATAGCTGGACGCTATCAAGCATTCGTGAAATCGCTATCAAGAACCCACAAAAATAACGTTTCTAAGACTATAATGCAGTTAATATTATGTTCGTTAGATGATTTAGAACAAGATTGCATTAAAAATTCAAAAATAAATTTTTGTGGGTTAGTACACAATTGCTTAACAGCGACCAGCTATGAGTTTTTATGCGCAATTGATATTGATTAATAATGTTCTCGGCATCTTTCGGTTAAGAACTGTTGGAACTACAGACACATGAAACCGCGACTGGAATTTATATTGTAAGCCACATGCTCGCCGACACCGACTGCATTATAGTGTCGTGCTAAGATTTTCATAAGCATGGTCCAAATAACTTATGCCCGGTTTCTGAGGTTTCTTGACTAGAGTTTATCTATTCATACTTAATGGGTTAATATTTTGATTATGACGTAAGCCCATCAAAAACGCTGGTAAATAGATAAATTCTCGCCATACAACCTTAGTGAATTAGTACCAATTTTTAAATTGTAGTATCTAGAAGTGCTGTGAGGTGGTTAAAACCAAAAGGCAATTACCAGTTAAGGGCGTTCCTTACGGAGATACCGTAATTTACCGTATTTCAAGCCTTATAAACTCATAATTTGAAAGCTACAAAGTTATAATAAAAATACAGCAATAATCTTCAGTATATCAACATTCATTTCCCCGTTTTAAATTTTCTACTTTTGTTTATTATACTCATGATATCAGTTTCCAAAGTAAAACCAATTTATTAAAATTCAAGCATACATTCAGCATCCCCTTAGGATTTACAAGTTACTTTTATTTGAAACACACGCCAATAGATCGACAATATCATAAACTACATATTCCCCGTTTTAAATTTCTTAGGACGATTTTGGAATAAGATAATAAGTTAAAGTTTTCCTGAAAATAAAATCCAAAAAAATCGATCAAATCGGTGGATATTCCGGTAGTATACTGTATAACACAATATCCATAACATAATATCGATTATTATTTATAATCTCTTAAGTACCCCCTCTTACATAATTAGATAAAGCCACTTAAGATGCACATTACAGAGATATTAGCGGCTAATTCGCCATCCATCTTCATTGGCGACGCTCTATTAGCTGTTAGCGCCATTAGAATAATTAAGAATCGCGACTTGTTTTGGCTCTGTAATTAGTAGTTATGTGCTAAATCCTTATTATATATCACAGAAATATAAGGGCAACTATAACTTAAGAAGTTTTTGGGAGGAGTTCTATCGAAGTCTTTTTATTTTGGAAAAATGGTAAGTCAAGTAAAGTCTCTTTTACTTACGATATCGTGTATTACTATAGATTTATTTACAAGTACGTCTGTATATTATGTCAAAAAAGGCAAGAAGTTCAGACCACGTTGCAAGGTGAAGAGTTGATGCGATGTTTTAAAATGAGTCGTCCAAAATTGGAATTCGCGATAAATCTGACTTCTTGTGTAGCAAATAAAGTTCAGTTTTTAGTAGACTCATTTGAGAAACATATTGTATCGCATTGCCTCGTCGCGTTGAACTAACCCTAAGCTATTATGTAAATCATTGTATATGGTTTTATACATCAGACTTTTAGTGCATTAGTAATATTTTAGGACACGCGTATCGTCTAGACCGACAAACACACATGTAACAAATAAAGTGTTAGCCGGTGATCGGCAGTCGGGTCACGACGCGGGATCAAGTGCACTCCGTCACCCCCACATACGGTACACGATACGTCTTAAGATATTTGGATTCTTTTCGAAATGCTTAAGTAACTGAAGGATTTTGTTGCGAGAGTTTCTGGTGCTGAGAATTTGCGCTTTTATAATTGCGGACGTCACGTTATCGTGGACGCTGACTTCCACAATAAAACGTTGGGTACGTCTAATGCCCTTTTGATTTTACGCTTTGACGTTTTGTGCGGTTCAGAAAACTATAGACGTCGTGATGTCTTCTAACGTGCACGTTAAAAAGTTATTGTCGGCGGAAATTTAAAAGCGTCTTCATATATTTCCATACATTTTACTTCCCCATGTTATCGTTTTACCGCGGGCGTCCACGATATTACCGCCACGTCCAAAATTATAAAAGCGCACAATGTGTGGGGTTTTAGGTGAAAGAGTCATTATTCATAACCATGTGGTAGCAATTCGTCAGTATTTACTATTTTTTTATGTTGATGTTGAAACTCATAATTTTTTGTCTATTTAAAGGGAAACTAAAGAATTAAGTTGTTGATTGAAAAAAATTGTAAACTAATTGATAAAAGAGATAACATGATAATATTTTATTATGCTGTTTTCTTTTTTCGCGAATAATCAACAAACATTTCTAATTTACCTTAATTTTTTAGTCAGTGATATAAATTAATATTCAATTACGGTTTATCAGACACAAAATACAAGTACTATCAGGTTAATTCCTAGGTAGATGGCAGACCTAAGTAATTTGGTCGCGTTAAGTCAAAGCTGTCAAACCTATCAGACCGATTATAGCTAACATTGAATTGACATAAGCCGACCTCATGATGTAGGTCCGTCAACTGCCTAGGAATCAATTTCCTTTATGGTACATACAAGTTAAAGAAGTAAACCTAAACAAAAAAGATTTCCTAGCTTTCGTATCTTAAGATCAATCTCACCGTTTATTCCGTGTGCGTTAGGTGGCTTAAAAGAAAACCGGAGCGAAGTAATAAGAAAAGGCAGGAGTGCCCCATTGAATGATAACTCGGCGTCTTTGTCTCACGACTCCCGCGTCCGGCTTGACGGATCGAATTAAAAGGCTTATTGTGTCTACGTGTCCCCCCCCCCCTTCCCCTGTACACCCCCCTGCTCCCCCCGTTTTGTTTCACAACTAAAATATCACCGACCATTCACTAGGTCCGGAGGGGAGATCGCTACTCGAATTTGTACTCAATTTTTAGCAGCGACTGTTAATTAAGAGCCCGCCTAATGCGTTAATTGTCCAAATGCAAGGCAGCCATTTAATCATTCGAAATTTTAATTTCCAAATTGGAATTCAAAATACAAATTGAATCGGGACGTGAAAAATGAATTTTGTTTTGAAGGTTTGATGAATATTTTTAATTTGTTGCAGGCGTCGCTGCGACACCGCGCGCCTTCGCCCGATCGAGGTAAGGGTACTGTTAACAGCGCTTTATACTGTTTTAATTAAAAAACGAAGTTAGTAAAATGGAGTTCTCGAAATAATTTGCCAAATTAAACAAACAAAAGGCTGATTGATAATTAATTAACGTTCATGATTTTTTTTTTCTTCAAAATTAAACACTGTAAAAATCTGTAATGAACTGTCACCAGCAATATTTCCGGACCAATACGACCTGTAAACCTACAATAAGAGAGCGTATTCTCTTTTAAACGGCAGGCAACGCACCTACAGCTCTTCTAATGTTGCGAGTGTCCATGGGCGACGGTAGTTACTTTCCATCAGGTGACCCGTTTGCTCGTTTGCCCTTATTTAAAAAAATAGCTCAAGCGTATGCAGGCTCAAAGCTATTAAAATATCCTTTTGCCATAATTCATTTCGTCGGCATCGCAGTATCTTGCACCGGGCCGGCCGTAAAGTGTAGATGCTAGAGGACTTTAATGAGCACTGCAATATTTATACACGGCCCGCCCTAATTGCTGGGGTGGAGAGTGAAAAAAATGGGCAATTCCACGTAATGTAATATGTATATTTAAGAAGTCCCGAAGCCGACGAAATTCTGTCGCGTAATACTCAACCACTTCACGAGTCTTGCGGTGGATGTTGCTCTACTTGCGTTTTCGTTTTGTTTCGAAATTTTTAGCTATAATACTACTAAAGTCAGATAATTCACTTGATTATTCACTCGAATTCACTTATTTTATTATTACATAATGTAGTAACAGTACGAAATTCATTCGAATTAATGGATGCTATTTTAATTAATTTATTCATTATTTTCATTACTTAAATGCCATATTTAAAATATTAGGTATAAAGACATACTTTGACACTCATAAATGATTTGCTATTTCGATGTGTAAAATGATTCACTTCGAGTCCGAATGATTAGCAGAATTACGGCATTATTTATTATAATTATTAGTATTCATACTAATAAAAATCCGAGCCTCTGCAAAATAATTATAAGTAGAGCAACGTTCGTCGTCTGACGCAGGCGGTAAGTGGCCGGGATTTTTATTTTTTCAATATGTTTAGGTGGGCTGAGGGCTCCCCTCGCCGCAATTTCCTCTTGACGGAAACCCTCAATCTAATGATACGCCTGTGTTAAAAAACACAAGGAAATTTAATAACGCCACGCAGACTCGGAGAAAACAAAGAAAATTTAATTTCAACGATTCCCACATGCTCGATATTGAGGAGGCCCCGCGCCGCGAAAATTAAAAAAGATATCAAATTATCCGGTATATCTTTGTTGTTAGAGAAATTGGAGGGCCCCGTACTTAGGTAGGGAATGGCTCAGAGATCTGCATATTTATTGTTATTATACTAATCAGAATTATAGACTTGGTCTGAAAATATTTTGTTGTATTTTACTTAGGTATGTTCACTTTTATCTTGCTTTGTGTAGCAACTACCAAGCTATTTCTTATCCGATTCATTTAAATCTCACAATTTATTTATTAATATTTTATATTTTAATTATTGTACTTAAAACACAATAAACAGCTAGGTTCTCGTAACAAAGAACCCCAGCACAAAACAAACAGTAATTAAACTCAAAGTAAAAACAGTTTAAAAAGGGACGAAGGTACTCCGAGCGTGCAAATTAGCTGCAGCTAATGATCCGGCAAAGGTTTTCGACGTGTTAGGTAAACTGGGTGAAAAAATATTAGCATAAGCTCACCCATATGCAAAGCAGCCGGGGCAAATTGTATCACATTGCCCCAACGACGGGTACTGCTGACAATTTGTCACAATAATTATTTGCCCCCTTCACATTTTAACTCATGAACAAAGATTACCTTTATTATTATGATACTGTTAACGCGTTTATCACCTCACCTTCGCTCGCGTGAAAATATGATATGGGTGTTCCGGGTGAAATATTCACGGGGTTTTTCTGTATGAGGATGTGAGTATGGGATTTACTAAGGTTGCATACTATTTGGATGACATATGGCTTATTCTTAATGGCTCGCACGGGTTATTATGATTCGTGTAATCGACATGACGTAGTTTTAAAGTCTAGCCGATTTCAGTCCAATCCGCACACGCAAACAAATCCTCATGTCATGCCACGTCCCTCAAAATGCTGTTAATATTTTAAATAAATTCGATATTTATAGCCTTTTCTCTTGAGTCTCCGCTATTACTATCAACGACAACTGCTCATGCTGATGAACAACACAGATGATATGAATGATAATACCTTCAATTGTCTGTATTAACCCATCCAGCTCAATCGCTCCCATAAAACTCGCATCACCATTTTTGTTCAACCATAAATCGACCCATTAACTCCGATGGCCAGTCCCGAACCTTTCCCACGCCTTCAATAAAAACGAAGTGCAAATCGTCAGGGCCGCATCACGTGTGGGCGCGTGTGGAGGCGTGGGGGGCGTGGGGAGCGGTGAAAAATGTTATACGCCACCTGTGGCGCGTAATCGTATGCGTTTATCTGTGGCCCGAACCGGACCCCGACAACGATGTACAGATAACTATTAAGCTTTTAGTGGCTTTGAAAAATTGGGAGAATTTTCAGGGTTAGTCGATTTGATGCGTGTTTTATTGAAATAATGCAGCCGATATATTATATCTGTTATAATAATTTATCTGTAACAAATATTGTACGCAGATTCGCAATGATATGACATATTGTACGGGAACCATGAATTTATCCACAACAATAATACAGATCTGTTACGTCCATACTATTTTCCGGCTTAAACCTCTTCTGAAAAATTTTCAAATTCCAAATTGCAAACATTGACAAATTTGACAGATAAGTGAAACAAAAGATACAAAAAACCATTTACATAAAAAAGACAGTTCTATTTTTAAACCTCGAATCGCATCGCTGTCTCTTTCTTCACCTGAGCTATGGCGCAAATTAGATTTTTCAGATTGTTCGAAAAAATAATTGAAAATGTAATTAATTGAGGTATTTATTGCATACTTACAAGTGGTAAGAGATTCCATGTATTTTGTTTACTTTGGAGCCATAGTTCGTACATTTTCTAAACACACACGACGGCATTTTCAATTTATTTTGGTACTTGACAAGACGCGGTACGTTCGTGAAGTGCGTTCGATGGTTCGATGCAGACTAAATAAAGGACGGGCCAATTGGGCCGTATTTAAAGCTTCACAACGCGCGCGGTAGTAACATATATCTGCTTTGAGTTTTTTATATAATATATCATTGATCCTCAATAAAAACTATCTTGAATGTTCAACGGCTTAAACGTAAATTGCTAAAAACCCAAAGCCAAGCACATCGTATTACGTTTGGATTATGTCAGTTTAAACATTTTTTATACCAAAACCAAACTTTGATACAAGCAAAGAAATCAAATTGATCGGGCCTATTTTTGTTTTATAGAAACGAAAACTATGATATCTGAAACAAGTCATATCCAGGTGTCTATCTCCGCATGCGGTGTACAGAGGCGTGCATCCGTTGCCGATACCGGGCTGATGCGCCGGCAATTATCACGTACGCACTGACCACCGGCCACCGGACTATTACGTGTTTATGGCGAGTACTAGCTATCTGGGTTATTTGATTACAGTCCAAACGCCGAATACAGGCACAGAAATTCATAAAAAAGACAAAAATTGTACGAAATTCTACGCCTCGTTATTTTGATTAACAAGTTCTTGTGTATATTTTGTTAAACCTGTAATGGAATTTTCACTTTTGCAATAATAAACAAAATGTGATAATTTTTAAAGTCGATGTATTTTTTTATTCCCATAAGTTTTTATACGCTCTGTGAACGTTAAATATATTATTATATTAGTAGTATTACGTACCTACCACAAGTTTAAGGACACCTTACAGAGAAGAATCTTATTTTAAAGTTTACATCTCAAGCTCAAACAAAGCCTTTATCTTTATGATAGAATGCAATGGGAATTTGTTGCCATAGGAACCGATTGTCATCTACACGTAATGTGACCGGAGCAGCGCCCAGTCAATTAACACGCCCATGGCATTCCAGTCAATTGCCTCTACAGATTTATCGAGTGGCCGGCCCGCGGGCTGTTTTAACAAGATTTTTCACCAGAATAGCGACATGAATCTGTTTTATTGTATCTGGTCGCTTTCCAAATTGAAAATATATTTTCATCATGTGGGTAAAAGTGTAGATAGGAAAGTGGGAACGTACAAAATATGTATAATACTATCTAATATTTATTTTTTCAAACGATAAATTACAAGTCTTGTTTGAAGTCAAAAATCATTGTGTATAAATAAATTGTTATTCCTTTATACAATTGAGAAACTTATGGCTCAATTACTAATCAACTTAATACAAGCATGTAACCCACAAGCAGCTCGCTCTAAAAAGATTCCCTCGCGAAGAAAATGCTCGAGATTTTTGCGGTCGTGAAAAAATGTTCCCACGGTTATGAGGTCCTAATAGTGAGGCCTTTATGTAGTGGAGCACAATAACGATAAAGGTAGCGAAATCCGGACAATAAACACAAAAAATCCGACGAGGGCCGGCCGGGGCAGGCCCGGGAAATAGTTCGTGAAATTGGGGCCGGGACTTTATGGCGGGCTAACCTGCCATTTTGCCGGTAAAAGATCGCCTTGCTCCCGTATAAAGATGCCCGCAAGATTTGTTACGGGTTGGAAGGGTTGCGATCACGAGAGCTCGTATAAAAGTCAACACCGCGGACGTAATGTAGGGCTTTCGAGCGTGGCTTAAGAACTGCTGAACGTAAGGACTTGTATGTTTTCATTTTTATTTTAATTGCATTCGCGTTTACGTTTTGAGAGTCGATTGAGATCGTAGGAAACGGATGCCATTTTGTTTTTTTAAAAATGTTACGAAATGTTTCCTTTTTCCTAATTAGGGTTCTTTTACATTTTTCAAATCAGTGATTTAGTTGAGTATACCGACATCAAAAGCCTAAAAATAAAAAACACATTATCCAAAAAAACTAATCAACAGCACACGAAATACGCTTACTATGTTTTCCTTTAAGCATTTAAATGGGTGGGAATCTCACGAATATCCATGAAATGGAGCCATTTCCCGGGATATTTGTCGCCAAATACCAGGATCACAGGAGGCAATAGGAGCTGAGCGGTGCGGTTTGCAGTGGTCCTGTAAACAGGCGTAAACACTTGGTAGCTGTTTGCTGAGGGCCCCCACGTAAACACTACACTTTGCACCTTGTGCTAATTCCTTTTGAGAATAGTTCTCAGGTGCTTTGACACCTTTGGTCGTGGAAAATTTCAGACTGGACTTTGCTTTTGCGAGTTTTAACTTATTTAGCATTCTTGAGCTAAGTTTTGCTTTACTTAGTTATTTCGTATTTTAATAATAATTGGTGAAGTATTTTAAGTCTTGTCTATTTGAATAATAACATTGATTGTTATCATTTACCCAAAAGGGGATTATTTTTAAGTTATTATATATAATAAATAGACAAAATACGAACTGTGAAAAAACAAGTTTTGTAAACTAACGCAAGGTTAGTGTAGTATTTATTTGAAATAATAATTTCAATGGCTTCTAAAAACAAACTTTAAACTTCAAAGTATACAAATAGCATAACCATATTTAAATTAATGTTTCAATTTACGGATTTTATCTATAAAATGTGATGAGCCTTGGTCGAAGACAGAAACTAAATAGATTAGTGTATATCTATATAGGTTGATAGAAGCTCAATTTAGCAGTAAAAGGTCATTGTCTAGCCCTTAGCTGCGGTCTGTCCAGCCTCTGCCCTCTGCCCTGCGCCCTTTGGCAACTCCTCGCCGCAAACTCTCATTAACCCCTAAACAAATCCTGCACCAGAACAAACATACACGAGATAGTCTGGGCTTAAACGAACACTGTTTATTTACGAGCATTTTTGCTGTGAACTATTTCGCTGTTTTACACTTGCCAGACGCGAAGCTAACGCCTGTTAGTCTTTGTGCGAAGATTTTGTGATTAAATTCAGAAACTATTGTAACAATTCAATTTCTGATTAAATTAATAAAGTTAAATCAATCATAATAATTATATTTCAACTAGGCCAAATGGATGTAGACCTTTTTTTAACTCCCAACTAAAACGGGGAGTGTTTTGTAACACTCCTCTTTTTTGTGTTTGATGAGTCTGTCTGTCTGTGTGCTTGTGTCGATCCATGACAACGTAGCATCCAAACAGGTAGATTCCTGACATTTATAAAAATCAGGGGTTGTTTTTAAATTATTCTAATTTCACAGTTTCTATTGATCTTGTGTCTAAACACAATCATTTTTACAAGAAGGAAAATAATGGTTTTAAGCAATATAAAAGTGTTTTTAAGAAATCCGTCTTCAGCCTCTGTGATTTTATAGGAAAAATGTTGAAAATATTTCGAGAAAAACTCGTATTAGCGAGTGGAAAGTTCGCCGGCCACAAAATATGCAATCGCTGGCGGCGCGCTGCATATTACATGAGACCAACATTCAATACGCCGTGGGAAGATCTTGTTCCAGCATCTCTTCGATATTTTACTGCAAAATTCGTATATTTTTTTCTTAAAAAACCTCTGAGCATATTTTCCTTGCTTGTTGTATTAAAGAAAATATGTTGCATATTTGATGGAACTATAAATGATGAAACGGTTGTGAAATGCTACACAGAGGCTGTAAAATAAAAACATTTACGATTTTCACATAATACAACAACTTTGTTTGTGGCATACTAATTAAAAATGTGTAGCCCCTAATTTACTTTTAACCATAACAATACTATACTTGATGGCTTAAATATTTTCTTAGCTTTAAAATATTAATTCATCTAATAAAAATTAAAACAGAAGAAAAGGTTAGCGCTTTATCTGGCGGTCGTAAGTCATCACTATCGCGAGCCACCATTGTTCGCCGTCTGCTTATTGCTAGCGACGAGCTCTTATAAATCTAACAGATAAAAGAACACCTCCTTTTTGTCTATGATCTCCGCGGTGCGAGATTCCCAGTATTAATGAGGTCCTTAAATTATTATTATAATAAGTATTATGACAAAGAAGTATTTTTAAAATATTACTAGCATAAGTTATAACTCATTGAACTCTCGCAAGTAGTAAATCAAAGTAGCAACGATTATTATTTATATATGTACGTCAGATAAATAATAATAATTACTAACGAAATACGCATGTAAAATAAGAACAATCCATTATAAATTTAATTCCAATTAAGATAATAAACGCTCCCGATGAGTTATGCGAATGAATTCGGTCGCTAGTTCACGCGTTGTTTAGCTCATTATTTTAAAAGCACGCGAGCGCCCTCGGAATTACAGGCGAGCAGTCGCGAAGTTTCCATAAGAGGCCATTATTTACGCAGCCACCGCACCATTAAGATCCCGCATGTATGGTAATTAAGGGTCGCCATTTTATCTCGACTCTTCGCGATTAGAAGTCGCGCTCGGAGCGGGCGAGTTCGTTTCCGAGCGCGGCGAAATTAATTCGGATGGAAGATATCGGGCGGCGCGATAGCGGCCTTCCGCGCCATTTACCGCGTGTGGTGGTGGCGGGGCAAGGGGTAAAGAATATCAAGATGTAACGAGCGCCGGAAGGCCCGCAAATGAGCTCCACTTATCTGTAATATACCGTGGGTTAATTTCGACTAACACGAGCGAGATACGAGATGGACGACTTTAAGATTTCGTCTAGACAAAAGGAAAATATGGCGAACGAGTGCGCTCCAGAGCGAACAAATACGGAGTATATTAGGAAATGAAATTAAGTTTGGAGTGCAATCTCCTCATTGCATATTATGAGACTTACATTGTTACTGGCGTGTTTGAGTACCGACCGCTATGATCTGCCGCCGCCGGCACCGCGGATACGACTCGCTCCTTCACGTTTTCATTTATATTTCATCATAAAGCACTCCGCTTTGTACTTATCGATTACAGTAATTACTTTTTGATGGGGCGATTTTACGATACTAGAGATGAGAGCCTTTTTTGGCGATAGCTCCCTCACTCCTCTGTTTTATCTGCTCAATGGTAGCTTTACATCAATGAAGCTGTGAAATAACAAAACACTGTACGATATTTTAAAGAGCCTCCAATGATCACAAATCTACAAACAGTTACTGAAAGTACAAGAACAAAGAAATTGTGTCCCAGATATTCATTTATTCAAATTGCACGTGTGTAACTAGAGACCGGAAACTATTCCTTCTGTTTGCAATGAATTTTATAATACCCGGGTGACGCCGCCGCCGAGGTTTACTACAGCGAGCTCCTTACATTAGGCGCGCTGTAAATTAGCCGCCAAACGGTCTCATTTTCCGCCCGAGCGCTGCGGCTAATATTGTCTCGCTCCTGAAATATGCACCGCCTTACCTGCACCCTGTAATTGTACGACTGCACCTAATCCGCCGTCTCAACCCGCAGAATTTTGGCCCCGAGCCTCCGCCACTTAGCCCGAAAATTGAATCCCGAAACCTTTTTCAAACTCGTCGCCTTCCCGAACTGCAAACAGCCGGTAGGCGCCGGATGAAATTGCAAAAATGTAAAGGAGGTAATGTTTGCTCACCTTAAACCCTTCCCGACCCCACGCGCCGAGGCGGATGAAAGGCTTTAATACACCCTCAGCCCTTATTACGAAACTTGAAAAAGACAACAATATAGATCCGATGTGTCGCGGCTCGGGCGATCATACGCGTCCCGGGCGCGAGTGTGGAGGCGGCTTTATTCGTTTTGCGGAGTCAAAGGGCCGCGCGTTATGAGATCTGAAACAATGCGCCACGGGCCCGCTCCTTGTTCCTTCACATGTGAGGAAATGTCATTTGAATGCCTAATGAGCGGCGGTGCGCTCGACTGTGAACTTTACAGCTATTTCGATTGTGCCGATGTGCTTATGATGAAATGACATTCCCGATATTTTTCGCCGGATGAGCCTTTTCATATTACTGCCTATAATGCTACTGCCATGCTGAATGGTACAATATGTCAGGATTTTACCTATTTTCTTTTCGCGTAGCTACAATAAAAGCACAAAATATAAAAGTATCGAGATCCATACAATGTAGGTTGTGAGCACATCAGGTCGTCATTACCGCCCTCCAAAAACTCGCAGGTTACTTTGCAAGTCAAAACTCGTGACGTCGCTTCGCACTGAGTGCCCGGGCGGAGTGTGGTGGAGTGTGCCATCTTAAAGGATTAATTCACTGATTTACCGAACGCACAAAACAATAACCGCCCTCGTTGAAAATTGAAAATGTAAGCAGATTTTTACAAAATTATAATAAATACAGTAATTATAGTAAGTATGGTAAGTATGGTAATCATATTTTTTGCGCTCATTTTGTTGGAAATGTAACTAGGGAACGCAAACTCCTTAGTACTTAATATTATAAAGAAGTACAAATGTCACCTGTCAGTGTCAATTGTCAAAAGTTTAGCTCTCTCTCTTGGCCCAACCTTTGCCGTGGTATGTACGACTGTGCTCTTATAAAATATATCGGTATTAATCTCATCGTGTTTTCTTATTCCTACCATTTTATCCAACACATTTCGGGTCTTCCACTTTTAAGTAAAATATAACATCCGTAAAGCAGACTAATTTCTACTCTGCGATACCTTTAGAGGTAAGTATTCGTAAGTATACTGATTTCAGCAATCAGCACACCTATTAATTTGGTTCTAAAACCTCTATATTAAATCTATATTTTACCTCCACTGTAAACAAAACGGCAGCAACCCGAACATAAAATAAGCGGTGGGAGATAAACATTATTTTTACCGGTTTATTCTGCCTTAAACTTTTACGCGTTCTTTATAAAAAATTGGCTAATTGCGGGATAAAATTGGGGTATAATGTACTTTAGTGGGGAATAATGATCTCTGGCAGTGACGGGCGGGGGTAGCAGGTTTGATTTATGGCCGCGTAAATGTCAGACCACAGCACAGGTGTATCTTACTGTCGTACTATACTAATGGCTGGAGGATTTTATGAAAATGTGCAGTAATTGTGCTCAAGAAGTCTCTCTTAGTTGTTTTGTATATTAAGTATGGGTGCTTTATGACAATTTTGTTTTATAATTACACCTACATGATATAGCTTTAAGTACTTAATTAGAGATCTACTGTACTTAATATTTAAATTATACAAACGTTATCGTGAAACAACGAGGCGAAAACCATTAGATTGTGATTTAATTTATTAAATTTAGTTCAGCGTCTACTCTTTCTTGCCAGGCTATAAGCATACCTTAAATTAATATTCGTCTACAAAATAGAACATTACAGTACAATTCCAAAATACGCTCAAGATTTTTGTAAAGCAAATCACTAAAATTTGTTTTGCGCCGATTGTATATGCATCAAAATCGAATCTAATCTGTATTTTGTGGATTCACACCTCTCGCCAAGACGGTTGTCGTTAACGTGCATTAGGCCGCGACGTGAGGCGGCGACACCCCGCGCCGCAAATTGACATTCAATCAGTGTCGCGGTATTGTTTCTCTATAAATAATAAGGGCAGGAACACATGGCGCGTTCGGAAAAAATATGGTGTATTTTTTATTCCACTCACGTTGTCGACATAGGCTACTATTTGCTTAAAATATCTCGTCGATCGAATCTTGGTTCGATGTTGATTCATTCACATCGGAGTCAAGATCGGAAATTAAAGCCTTGAGAGTATACTCTCAGAGTACAGTTAATAGGTGACTAGTGTTACAATACAGCACAGTATAATTATATTAGTACAATTGATGTAAAAGAACTATTCGTTACCACCAAAATATATGTATGGACTTTTTACAAAGTGTATAATTATATAATTATATATAATACTTCATTCTTTACAACACCTATTCAGTGTAAAATGTAAAAAAATACCTCAAAAACTCGTCCCCGCAGCTGTTCAAACCACGAGAAATTGTGTTTCAGAACTCGCGTGTCGCAAGAAACCCTAACTGAAATGTCGGTATGGTTTGTGGGGTACTTAGACTAAGTTCCGTACCTTAGGGCTCTACATGTCGCGACGTTGTCTTTTGAAACATCTATGCATCGCTTTAAGGCATACCATGCGTTTTTCAAGTACATTGTCCATGAAATCTTTTTAAAAAGCAACCGGTGCTGAGTAGATAATATTATAATAAAAAACATGTTAATTTTTTATCGTTGTGTGTAGCTGCATACGGAAATTATTGTAGGCACTTGTTGGGAACGACGTTACTTTAGTATTTTAAAAAGATGACTTCCTCAAATTTTTGTACAAAAAATTGCACATCAAAGTATTTTTTAAGCAACAGTTCCTTGTACCAATTCGTCTAGTTGTTTCACTATAAATAACCAACTCGTTAGTCAGTTATGATAGTGTCGTCCGTCACAATACCTATTGAACTCCTGTCACATCCTCCCACCACGTAATCTGTACCCCCACACGTAACTAAACTGACATTCGATCACCCCTCTATCGGCGCTTATTGGGACGATACGCCGCCATCAAAACGCAATTTGTTTATGAAAATTTATTGTATTCGCCATTACGGGATTTTTCTCCTGCGGGAGCGACCCGGTGCCAAATCACCTTATTCAATTCCCTCTTTGCATACGTGAGGGGAACATCTTTGTCTGAACACGTGAATCGCGTTTGGGACCCGTGTACCTCTTATTAGTCGCGATTCCATCCAAAAATTGCCCGCAAGGCGTACACAGAAAAATTCTCAAGTAAATTCAAATGCGTAATAATATTTTCCGCCAACGAATCTTTTAGATAAATATTTGAACAGATTTAAATTTAGAACGTAAAGAGATTCTGTTACGCAAAGTAAAGACTTTTCGTAACAAAATGGCGTCCTTTTAAACATTGTGCAAAAACAGAAAAACTACTTCTAGTTCACAGACTAGAGCATAGTACAGCTCAAGTCATCAAACTTCAATTGAAAACTAGTTATATCTGCTGTAATTTCCCACAAAAACGTATCAGACAAACGTGCACATCTGTAAAACAGATAAAATTAAACACAAACACGCGATATTCAAATCAGGAGAGACAAGACGCTGACAAATCATCCGATTTCCCGCGCAAATCATTTATCAGCTGAATTAGCGGCGCATGTGTCGATCGGTGACGTCACACGCGCAGGGGGGGGAGAAAAGAATTGCCTCATACATCACCGTTAATAGGGTGGAGAACACTACTTATGCCTAATGTGATACGGGAACATGGCAACGTATGAATCCAAGGCTGGATTTTCAATAGCATTAAATCTGCGGGCGACCCGAGCCAAGGATTCCACCGCAGTATGTATATTAAGCGCTCCGATTTATAGTTGTTGAAAACTTGCGACAAAAGCGTTTAGATTTAAGATATTTTCGTTTTGCCTTTTAATGTAAAGGTTCACTTTAAATTTATGTCACAAATAAGAGCTATCACGTAAGTTAAAAAGAGTTATCAATTTTTCTACTAGCAACTGGTTTTCTATTTTGTATCATGCTTTTCTTGCCTTTTTTCTTGCAAAACAGTATGTCACAAATAAGAGCTATCACGTAAGTTAAAAAGAGTTTATAAATTTTTCTACTAGCACTTGGTTTTCTATTTCGTATTATGCTTTTCTTGCCTTTTTTCTTGCAAAACAGTATGATGATATTATAATTTGTCAGGCGTCACGCCCTCGCCGTTACAACAGGTGACAACAACCTCAACATATTAACCCGTTGCTGTAACTGGCAGTAAACGTCGACGGCGTCGTAAACACCGGGAACGACAACGTAAAAACCAACGATCGACGTAAACGTCTTGAAGCGCGCCGACATGCTTTTAGGGCGGACTCATGAAAAGCTAATTTTTATGTCGCTTCTTAAAAATAAAAACATCGTTATTCATGCATGCCTTTTAAAAAGTTGAGGCATTTGGGGGTTATTTTGAACACAAGTGTGGAGGTGGGTGGGATAACAGTAAAGTGTTTATGATGCTAAAAATACTAATAGTTTTGGCAGTCTTAATCTTGGGAGCTTAAATAAGGATAAAAAAAATCCTACGTGACTAATAAAATTTAAAATTAACTTAGTATTACAAAGCAAAGTATGGTAATCAATCTAAAATCAGAAAAACCCCATGTGTCAATGTTTTCATCAAAGCCCTCACATGCTAATACGCAAAGCCTCCAAACCGAAAATCAGCGATTTGCATAAAAACCGCCCCAAATAAGTAAAGATTATGGAAATTCCCGCGTATTTAGCGGTACATTTATGAACTCCGGATAAAAAGCTGTTATATTCCGACACATGATTATGTAAAAGAACTCCGACATACGGGTGGAGCGTCGTTAAGACGACGTGGAGTATTTGCATCGCAGGCGAGTCTTAGCGCTGCATTACAATATTATAGGGGCTTACCGAAATGAATGTAAGTTCACCCATTTTTGCGCATTGTTTTGAGAGTTTTCAAAGACTTTGGTTATGTAAAAATTGAGTTCAAAGTCTAAATTTACTAAAAGTATGGTAGGCGTATCGCGGTTATTGTTTGGGTGCTCCCACATCAGTCATTTAGCGTTATAAAAACATTGTGTAACACGATAACATTTTATAACATACTGTAACATAGGCCACAACATGTTAAGAAATAAACGTGCCTTTTGTTATAAATTGTAAAAAAAAAGTTTGTCAACAAATGTTAAGCAACAGTATCTAACGTTATAATAATATAATTTATGTGTGGGAGTACCTTTACGTGTTGACTGTTGGTAATATTATATCAACGCTATCACCCTGACAATAATTGTGTGTTAAGATTAGAAATTGTTACAAAAAATTCTTAATTGAAGCAAAAAAAAAATTAAAATAGCCTCGTATAATTTCTTTCATAATACAAATTATTTTCACCGTAAAAAAACGGTGATGAAATGATAAACAAACGGTGTAATTTTGTGAGTCAGCAAACGACTTCCTCGTCAAGTTAACGAAACAAATTGCAGACGAAATCGCAGAAGAACACCCGAACGATTAATCAAAACAATTCCGCCCTTAAAAAATTAACAAATAACCCGAGCAGCCGTTATTTAAATCTCAAAGTAAAATATATAGATATAAGTCTGCAATAACCCATTCGGAGGATAAGAAAAAGGGTTCGGAGTCATTAGCATATAATGACAGTAATTAAAATACACAAATAGAGCTATAAAGAGCGCCGAAGGGTGTCTTTATCATCCTATTTTATACATGGTAAATATTTTCTCAGCGCCGAGCCGCCGAATTAAGAACGTTGTTTAATTTATTAATTAATAGTCTGACGCAGCACAGATTATATTGAACGGTATATAATTACTTTTATAAGAGACTTATAAAAAAAGTTTACAGTAATGTCAGCGAATAACTGAAAGTTTGTCCATGAAAGCCTAAAAATATGTTTTTCAATTGCGTTGATATCTCATCAATAAAACACTATAAAGCTATTTTCTTACTAAAAGTAATAAAAAACTATTTTGGCCGTAAACAATACTAAACTGTCATAAAATAGTTAGCCAAATTAATGTAATTTTAATTCTTCGAAACAAAATTCGGGGTAATTACAATTATCTTATTGACGTGATAACGTCTTATAATTCGATATGGGGTGCGCGCACGAAAAAACATGACAGTTCATGCGGCGTTACCTCACTGATCGCTCTGAGGCGTTCCATTTACACTCTCAAGTCTCTCAACAACCGTAAAGCCCGCCTGGGCCGCGCTCTTTGTTTCGATTATATTACGTATTTCGATGACTTAGAGAATACTTTTGTATGAAGAAGTTTGGTTAGTTATGACCTTTGATACATTGACCACACTCTGAATGAAAAATAAATATTAAACGATCTGTGAGCTATTAGTATTATTTCGGCTATTCAAAATTGTGCTCTATTTCCTACGTGTCAAGGTATGACTTGTGCTTTGTTCGAAGATTTTACTGGATTTCACTAATGTATGTAGCGTTTTGTATTGCGAATAGTTTATTTTACTCATTATAAATATTTTATTTATAATGAGTAATTTTTTCGTTTATTTCTTCTGAACAAGTCACTAATTATAGTTTCGAAAGTTTATAATTGAGAAGCTAATATCACATCGGACTAAATACTATATGATGGCTTGATAGAAAATTTAACATACATATATATGTTATAATGTAGTTCACACAAAAATAAAATATGGATTGTATGTAAGGATATTACATTAATTTTACAAAGAGGGTAGGCCGGGCGCCATTTTTTTTGCACATTGACCTGCAAACTTTTTGCATAGATTTTTCCCCCCAGGGGTTAAGGCTATGACGTTGTCACGTTCAACTATCGTCAGTAAACCGACTTTACAGTTTACAGACAACCGATTTTTTTTTCAATCAAATTAATAACGTCTTGTAACCCGAATTGTTTAAAAAAATACGTAGATTAAGTTAATATTTTAAAATTATTATAGAATTTTGCATAAGTAGTATCGTAATATTACGGTGGAACGTTATAAAAATGAGAATATTCCTTTATCCGCCATAATAGTAAGCGAAGGGAATTACGACGGAATTATAATTCATAAAAGTGAAACAATTTATCTCTCCGCCGTCAGACAATGGCTACTAATTACTGGATGTAAAGCTTTATTAACGCAATTGGTCGGTTATTAACATAAAAAAATAGTATTTACCGAGTCGAGCCGACGAAGTCTTCAACCCTTCGTCTCGGCAATAATTGCCGCAACCGAGATTAAGGCCATCACAGTCGGTGTACCGAGTGAAATTTTGCATCGTAATTACTAACATTAGACGTTTCGGCGTTTCCGAGGAATTTCTCCGAGGAAATTAATGCATTTCTTCACGTGGTAGCCCCACGAATTATGAGATGCTATCAACATTCAATCTCGACTTGTTTATTTTGCTTTGCTTTTTCATTTACGAGCTTCAAGAATTTTAATTCTACTTAGGGCCTGTTTCACCGCTTCCTGATAAGTGCCAGATAAGCTATCCACCACTAAACTTGACAGATAGAGTATGGAGAATCTGTCAAATAAGTTGTGGATAGCCTATCCGGCACTTTATCTGGAAATGGTGAAGAATTGTAAAACTTAATGTAACAAAATTAATAAAATTTACAAGCAATTTGTTTACCATTACTTCACGTGATTTCTTGAAGGCACACGTGACATCTTTACCAAACGGAGAGTTGGAATGACACTCATTACGCCGATCACAGATGGCGCCGGCGACGTGTATTTACATATAAATGGCGCAGAAATGACATCAGCATTTTAATTTTAAGATATTACGAAGCGATTTACAAATTAGCGGGTAAGAAAAATGCACTGCTTGAGGGGTCGCGGCCCGCAGATGTTCTATTTAAATGTAAATTTGACTTCGACACGACGACACGGATAAAAAAATAATTTCGCATTGAAATATTTGACGGGCTCATCAGATCGGCGTCTTGTGAAATTAGCTTTATATTGTGGCGCCCTCATCGATCCTGCCGCCTCTGAATGTTGTCTGATCTACTTTTAGAGATAACAAACATATTATACATAAGTATTAAGTATAGCGTCGCATAGGCACATGCGGACTATCAAAACCGGCCCGCTATATACTTCCTGATTCGATGTGTGTGGTAACTGGTATAGTATGTAAGTACTGAAATTCTAGTGGCAAAATTAGTCTTATATTATGTTCCGAATGTTGCAGTTTTAATTCAAATATTACGAGAGGTTTTATTATTGTTCTTTTGAATATAATTTCGTGAATCCATGTGTAAAATCAAACAAATTTCAAACCCAAAAGAATGAACTTAAAAAATTACCCGCGCAAACCGCAATTTTTCAAAAACCTCTAATTCACTCCATTTATAAAACGGAATCAAAGAACGGCAAATTAACAAAAGATAACATTAACAGTATTGCGTCAACACTGGCGGGTGACAATTGCAGACGAAAAAAGAAAAAAAAACCTTCCGTCGCGGGCACAATAAAAGAAAGAAAGAAAAGAGCGGAAGTGGAAGTGACAGATTGGCGACAATGGAGAGAGTCACACCTCACGAATTAGCTATCATTTACTTAAGCACTTTATATAATTAGGTATTGTTAGCCTCTTCTGTTGTTATTTCTCTTTTAATCTTCGTCGTGTGAACTTTGTGTGATATAATTACAGTTCTGCTAATAAGGACGAGATAGCTTCGAGAACGAAAACAAATTTCATGTTGCTTTTTAATATTATATTTTAGAGTCATGTGTTTCGTAATATATTAGGTTACGTATCTGACTTATATAAATACTTGCTCGAGTTCGGGTTTGTATGTACGAACACGTTAAAGTATTATTAAAGCGTGCAAGCAATGTAGTGCTGAGCAAATTCTACTCTCATTCTTTAAATTAAAACTGGCTTGGCAAAGGGAACGACGACATCAAAACAAATGCTGTAATAAATGTAATTAGTGAGTACATTTATAATCCCCTCCGCATGAAATTAATGAATCGATAATAATTGACTAAGTAAAGCCACAAAGGAGTGGTCGGAGCACCTCAAAACAAAAACAAATCTCTCCCTTTTTTGGGCGAATCGAGAAATCTGGCTTTGTTCATTTGCTCGGTAAACCGATAATTTCATTAAACAACAAAGTGGGACTCGCCGCTCGCTCGGAGCTCGACAAACACGGCAAGAAGCCGATGTCCCCCAAGATGGAAAATTCATTCGGACAAAAAATCCAAGTCCAAACACCGAATTAAGAGTCCCCCGCCTCCGTAAAAATATTCTGATTAAAGCGACTCTCGAACGTAATTAGTGAATTAAATTACATTCCGATTATTTACATAATACGATTTGTGTAGTGTTTTTGTTTGGACTTGTTTAGATGAATAGCTATCTTAAAAACAAAGTAAACTAAGAAAATAAGATCTTCAAAAAATCGAAGACAAAATAAATTGAAGACGTGAACAAGTAACATTTCGTAACATACGGGCAATAACTCATATTTTTCCTAAATATTTTAATAAAACTTGTAACTTATCTACTTCATAACCTAGATCTGACTACACATCCATAGTTTTTCTATTTCAAATGTTTTTTCGGCCCTGAAGCCTCCATTTAAACGAAAAAACGGGAAACTTTTTCATGTTACTTGCCTTATTCTTCCACTCAGGTCTTGAAATATATTTTAAAACCAGTTTAGTGGGAAAATATTAAAATTAGTTTAAAGTGGATGTTTCAAATAAAATAAAACGTTCATACATTCTTATAGCACACGAAAGCACACAATCTGGCGAAAAATTCGGTTAATATTGCTCAAGTAACCCTAACGGTCAAAATTCCGCGAGTTAAAAATATCGAAGCAATTTGGAGCATTCGGCGAGCCAGCGCGGGCGAATTAGACCCTCGATATATTGCGTTTGTTCTTTTGAAGCCCGCCAAAGGGTTAAACCAAGAATGCTTTGCTTTTTATACGAGCCCAATAAATGAGGGTTTGGTGTATGAGTGGTCAAACTTGACGAAACAATGTGCGGAGAAAACTAATCAGTGGATCGGAATTCCCACTAAATTTATAATAGCCACAAATTAAATTTCAACGTCAGTTTATTTATTTAAAAAGACAGTAAAATAGAAAATGTAGTTTGGCATAAAAAATAGTATAGGAGCCCTAGAACAAAGTTTAGGGCGCATTTTCATTAGTCATTAACTCGTACAGTTTACGGCATGCGGGGAGTCTATGACAACTAATTGACAACTAATGGAGCATTGTCATTGGTCGTGGCATGCGTTTCAGAAATCTCCCGCACCCCGCATGCGGGAACTATCGACCAGTGAAAATGCGCCAGTAGGTTAGGTTAGGTAGGTTCCGTTTTAGGGTTCAGTAGTCAACTAAGTTTTGTTGATTACAGAACCCTAGAACCCTAACGAGCAGACTTTTTTTATATTGATAGATTAATTGTCATATAATTTAAGAGTAACATTGGCCTACAAATAAAACAGCCCATATTTTAGGATCATCAATTCAAAGTATGAAATCCTTCCTACCTCTGTTAGCTACCACTTTCGAGATTTTTCGTAAATAAAAATGTTCTTTGTCTTATCAAAATGAAGCTACTCACAAAAAAGCTTGATAGTAATAAAAAAAAATTGTTCTAGGGCTCCCGTACTAAAACATTAGACATGTGAAAATAATCATGTGTATCCCAATAAAGCAATTTAATACAGCAGACAGTATATTTCACATTATAAAAGCAAACTAATAAATATTTCCGCCATAAAGGTGGGCCACATGTCCACAAATATTCGTTACGAGATATAAATTATACGCGGAGGTAATTATACCGAAAATACCATTAAATTAATAAATAAAAAACAGGCCGGCCCCATCGACGGGCGCTCGGAATAAATTTATGTAAAATTTTTCATTAATATTTCGAGGCCGGCCCCTGGGACTCGAGTGCGGTTTCCGTGGAAAAATGCAAACCGAAAATGACGGGGAGGCCGCCCCTCGTGTACCTGTCCGTGTGTCCGTACACCTTGTTTGAGGTCATACCATTATTTATGGACCACTCGATCATTGGGAACGGAAACAATGCTGTGTTTTTCCAAAAACGAAGCTTTTAGATGGAATTTTTAAATATGAGTATTGATTAGTATCCGTGTGTGATACATAGAAGAAGGACTTAATAAAAAATAATGGATGTGCAAAAACACACGTTTCACTATTGCTAGTATAACGTGTGTTTGTTTTTTTTTTTTTTGTCTTAATAGTCAGACAGAGTTACTTGCTTCTCTACCTACCTCTTTACATTTTGATATGGATAATATAGTATCATTGTTTCAGCCAAATGACAAAACACAGTTTTTTATCGCTAAATTTTTTTCTTTCAAAACAAGTGCTTGGCAACGAATTTGTAGCCTGTAGGTAACATAATATAATATGTCAACTTCGTGATAACTAAAAAATATTAGGTCAAGATCACGTCAAGATCGCGTATTTTTTCTTTCATGAAATCATACGCCTCTTATAACCAAAATCATTAAAATAAAACAATCCTCGAGATCACTTGTAAAGTTCTCAAGTGCAAAAGGTACACTCACATACCGAGCAATATATTTTTTCATAAAGTTGAACGAGTCGACCAACAATAGTTCCCCCCGAGGCGTCCACTATGAAAAACGGCCGATTCTTCTGAGATTATTAAAGATTTGTGAGTTTGGAGTGGGCCGGGTTTAAGAGATTTAAATCGCCCGCTGGCCCGGAATGGAGATACAAACAGATCTACCCTCCGAGAAAAAAGATTTTTATTTCCGATTTGAATTAGTGTTTCGTTTGAATTTAAATTAATTTTTATTCTTTTCGGTAATGTTTATTTATTGCACGGTACCTTAATCACTTCTGTGACAATAAAGATTATTATTTTGTTCCTTTTTTCAAATATTATACTGAACAAGTTGTCGTAGCTTCTATGGCGTAGAGCGTCTACGACGTAACATTTGTAGCGCGTAGAACTTCGTAGCACGCCGTAGAGTATCGTAGCACTCGTAACTCGTAACTACGTGTACGCTGTGCGTAATTTTTAAGTAGTACACTAGTGTCGTTGTAATTTTTACGTTGTAGTATAAAAAAACTTTAATGAAAGCATCATGTGGTAGTAAACCCCGCACTTAAATTCCAAGGAAAAAGGCACTGAGGAGCTAGCAGGTGAGAAGATACAGTAGACTACCAGAAAATGCTTCTTAAATATCACTTTTTATATACAATAACTAGTGAGTTTTTCTGGTTCCTTGTAGTACTCATTTAAGTCTTTAACAGTAGTATAAATAGTATGAAATAAAATCAATTATATATGTTTTAAAATTATTTCTTTTTCGTCGCAACTTTATCAAAAGTGGGCTTCGTCATATTTCATGCAGTGCTAAGCGCTAGTGCGGTATCAGAACCTGTAAATCTTCCATCTCTATATTCCCGGCTGGGGAGAGCGGGGAAGAGCGGGGAGTGGGGAGTGGGGGAAGTGGGGCTAAGCAGTCACAGATTATATCTCGACACTTGATGGATGAATGGTTATTGGCTCTCCGCATTTTTATCATCTTGATCCAGCCGCGGAGCCGCGAGGGCAAGGTAACTGCTAGTTTTAGTTCGAGGTATTTTTAAACTCGATTTTGATCGATCGCTTTTATGTTTTTGTTTAAGTTTTGACGACTTTTTGGTTGGTTCACAAAAAAACAGTAGTTACGAAATAAATATTATGTTAAACATAGACGTTCATACATATTGACAGTTACTGCATAGTGTAACAATTAATGTTATGATTATTATTTGCAGTCATAATTTTATATCCACAATTTAACAAAATCCTTAAGCCCTTCATGATAGTCGATAAAAATGAAGAGAATTTTTTGATAAATATTGATACTTATAGTATATTGTTATGGAGGTCTATTAGTACCACAATAAAAATTAAATTCACAGGTAATATATTTAAGAAGCAGCGTATTTGAAAATGATTGTATAATATCCTTAACAGGTACCGACGTAACGCGGGTGTGAAATTTGCGGAACTGATGATATTTCTGCGCGCACTTGTAAAGGTATGATCTTATTACCCACGCGTAACAATGTAGTATTATAATATTGGTAAACTTCATCCATAATAATATTATAAATACGAAAGTGTGTCTGTCTCTCTGTCTGTTACATCTTCATGTTGACCCGGTGTTTCTGAAACATATGAAAATACTTTGAGTCCCGGGAAAGGACCAAGGTTACTTTCATCCCGAATAAATGTACGGTTCGTTTTTTCGTACATTTTGTCTCTTTCTATTTTTGATAAAAAAGCTTGTGAAATCATGAAGGAATCATCGTTTCATTCAAAACCATTTTTTTCACGACAAAATGTAACGTAAGCATTGCGTAAATTTTTCACAAGCGCGTTTACGTTACGATTTTTTAGTTACACAACTGCTAACGTTACATATTTCCGCTCACTTTGGCACGCGGTGAGCACAGTGAGCAACTGAGCACATATCAATTCAATTTGCGCCCGCACCACCCCAAACGCGGTAAATCATCCACGCCGATAAACGAACGGGTTACTTACATGTCGGAAAATATTTGTTCGGATATTTCTTATTACTTTATTTATTTCCTGTTTTATTCCTATAAATATGGGAGGGAAAATATGAAAAAAAATGTGAAAAGAGTACTTTTATACAAAATATTAAAATAACAACATTATAGATTCTACTGCACAACATTATCCTAATATAACCATTGAGTGGAAGAAAAAACATTTTACGTAATATTTTTCTTGCTTGTTAAAATTTGAGACGTAAATATTATAATGATATACACTAGGATTTTATCACAAATGCTCTTCTTATTCAATATAATATATTTTTAAACTAAGCAGAAAGTATATCCTTCGATGTCTACTATAATATTGTGGGTGACACCGGAGAAAAAAAGAATCAAACTCTAAATTAATTTATTTATATGCAACAGAATATCCTTTTTAATTTAGGCAACCTTTCAAAAACCTGAACATATAATTTAATAATTTAATTCGCTTGTCATGTCGCAGCTCCGCTCGGAGCGCCGACGGCCAATTAACCCACTAATAAGAAAGAAGCTCAGTAAAAATTCATCGCGTCAACCGCAGTGGGCGCAGTGGAGGTATAAGGTGAACGCACACTTAGCCCAGCCAGCGTCAAACGAATCGAACGAAACTTTCGAATTCTGTCATATATATAGAATTCAAAAATTTGTTCCGTTCGTCGTCTTTGACCTTAAATAATTATGGCACCAGTTACTGACATAAATATAAAAATAAAATTATAATAAAATGACCGGCCCTTGACTTAGTTACTTTTTATTGTATTTATTTTTGGATCGCTGTTAAGCTTCTGTGTATCAACTCACAAAAAAATTAAGTGTTGATTTATGAAGTTTTGTTCTAAATTATCTAAAAAGCAAGACTACATTCAAAACTCAATGCGTATTTTTTTGTGTATTGGTACACACATGCTTAACGGTGTCCATTTAAAGATGAAATATTATGAAACCTCGCTTCAGATTAAGATGATTCTACATGAGAAAGTTTGAGGTATCATAAGATTTCATACGCAGACTTCTAAAATTCGTTTCGTTCAACGTATTCGGATAAGTGTGCGAATACCTTAAACATGCACACGCGACGCCTGAAGGAAAATGTTGCGACGACGTTTTAAGACAACGCTTTTTCATTACGAATTTCATGTCCTGTACTTTAAGCGTTCATTAATCATGTTTCAGGATTTACTAAAAATTCGTTTTTAAAATGTTTGTATCGTATTCTTAAATTATTTTTTCATTTTAAGTAGATTATGTTAACAGATGGGACGATGATATTTCTGTATATATATAAAACTCAAAGGTGACTGACTGACATGATTATCTATCAACGCACAGCTCAAACCACTGGACGGATTGGACTGAAATTTGGCATGCAGATAGATGATATTATGTCGTAGGCATCCGCTAAGAAAAGATTTTGATCAATTTTACCCCTGATGGGATAAAATAGGGGGTGAAAGATTGTATAATATAGGTAATAATACTTCTTAATGCGAGTGAAGCCGCGGGCAAAAGCTAGTTATAAGATAAGTTGGAGGACATCTATGGAGCAGAATAGCACAATGTAGAAATAAATAAACAGATATAGGAGGCTCTCACCGCAAGAGCATTCAAGAAAATGTAACTCTTGGATGAAGAATACATTAATGATATAGTTAGCATCAAAACTCCAATATTCGATTGCACAGAATTCCCGAAGATTCTCAGTATAGTTTCAGGCATGTCTAACGTAAACTAATATGTAAGATCACCGCTGTCGATGGATGGAAATTTAATATGGCAGTCATAATTGAGAGCGTTCTTCCGAAGCCATCACCTCGCAGACAGGTAATGAACCCGCATTATAAATGCAACGAGCCCCCTCCCCCAACTCCCCCCCTCAGCTCGCGGGTGCACGAAGAATTAATTCATTTGCATCCAAAACTTCACATCGTCTTAAGATTATGTGGGCGAAAATAGGTAGCGAGGTAACCTCGTTTGGCGGATACGAATTGAAATGAAGCATGTGAATAATACTAGTTCAACGAAAATATTAGAACTTTAAGTATTGAGGCCGCTCTGGTAAGTATTAAATTTCAAGAATGTTGATATAAGGTAAGAGGCGGATGCTTTTTTACGTTATTCACGTTAAACTGAAAAGAATATTATAAATGTTCAAAGATGATCATGGACCTAGATGAGTGATACCATATTGGTTGCAGTGCGTCGCCACCGATTTTTCAACTTGTTAGAACGTGGAAGCCCGTATTCAGTTGCGTTGCCAGAACATATTAACAAATTGTTCTATAATAACTCTCTATTGTAACGAAACAGTGACGAATTATTTATCCATATTTAATATTATAAATGCGAAAGTGTGCCTGTTTGTCTGTTACCTATTCATGCCCTAACCGCTTAACAGATTTTGCTGAAATTTAGCATGGAGATACTTTGAGTCCAGGGAAAGGACATACTGCTAGATACTTTTTATCCCGGAAAATGTATAGTTCGATAACGATAAACGCAATGGCACAACGGAATTGCTTGCGTCATCTAGTTATTAGAAACCCCCATTTCCTTCAGTACTGATAACGAAGTAAGCAGTAAGAGTAATTAAATCTTATTCTTCATAGTTTATACTAATGTGTGATACATTAATTGCGTCTGGGGGAGTTCATCGACACCGACCGCAGCACCTGTCCTCCTGTCCCCGCTCTGCTCAAGCACTTTTCACACTCATTCGCCTCTCGAGCACAATCGTGGAGCCTTCAATTTGTCACATAGAGAGTCTCTTCACCAAATTGCTTGAATTAACGGACGTTTTGATCACGGTAAAAATAATGTTTTAATACTTCAGTCGGAATTTCCAGGAATTGCTATTGTATTCTATTGTTGTCGCGATCACCGGTGCTCGCGCGGGGCCTGAAGGATTAAAGTACAATTTGCATGAATTTATTTTACGCATCTGTACACTGTGATAGTCCCTAAAATGTACATTATAAAACATCACTTACAGCAGCAGCATCAAGATAATCCACAAACGACATTTTTATGATGCTGAGTCTTCCAGAAACTATGAAAGGGAGAGGCAGCCACATGGTGGAGCAGCATGACTAAGAAGAAAATGGTTCCTAAAAATTCATCCATGAATTTTAACAATATTGAAAATATTCTCGAAAATTCGTTACCAAGTCGAATATTTCACAACAAAATCGTAACACTTAAGCGCGATCGTGCCCCGGGGCCGGACTTATCAATGACATTAACTTTTTTGTTGTCCATAACATTTGCATAACTCCTAAACTGTGCGCGCCTCGAAGGCCCGCGGCTGTGATACTTTGTAAGATCATTCTCGGGCTTCGAGCCTGGCGTGTTCTCGTCTGGGGACCTGTTAAAGGGAGTAATTTGTAAATGGCCCGCTCTCAGACAGACGTCACGGCGTCTTCAAGTTTATTCCCGGATGTGCTACAAACGCCGAAACCTCCTTATGTTGAGTAACGTAAAATTAAAATCCCACCAAAAACATAAAATATGTAAAAATTGAAAGCCAAGTTCCATACAAACATTATTCTTGTCTATGGACTTAGCCGTAAAAAGGATGGAGATCTAAATGAGTGCCAAGTTTCATGGAAAATCGAAATATGTATGTATAGGAAGCAAATAACATTATGAACAAATAATAGAGTCTATTTCTTTGCTTTATTGAATATCTATAACAATTAATGTTATTTAAATAATGTGAGATCATAAACTAGATTAGATCTAACTTGGCCAGTTTTCATTACATCAGTCGTTTCATAAAGTTATTGAACATTTTAATTCTGATGAAAACTAGCCAAGTAGAATCTAATCTAGTTTAAGATCTCAAATTATTTAAATAACATTAATTGTTATAGATATTCAATAAAGCAAAGAAATAGACTCTATTATTGGTTCATAATGTTATTTGGTTCCTATACATACATATTTCGATTTTCCATGGAACTTGGCACTCATTTAGATCTCCATCCTTTTTACGGCTAAGTCCATAGACAAGAATAATGTTTGTATGGAACTTGGCTTTCAATTTTTACATATTTTATGTTTTTGGTGGGATATCATTACTTTTTGTAAAGAAAACTTTCCGAGCAAGGGTAGACAGTAGACATCTTAATCTTCCCAGTTCAAACATACATAATGGTCGACTATATTCAATCGCAACCTTAAGGTGTTATTTCACATTATCGGATATGCTATCCGTAACTTATCTGGCAGATACTTCATCTATCAGATAAATAATTTATCTGATAGATGAAGTATCCACAATTATTGTGGATAGCCTATCTGAAACTTAGCTGACAGATGCTTCATCTGTCAGATAAGTTGTGGATAGCCTATCTGAAACTAATCAGGAAGTGGGGAAATAGCCCCCAAGCCTTGTTAGTATCAGACGAATAAAACAAAGAAAATTCAAGCGAATGGACAAAGCAGCTACCATCAGGAGGCATTGGAATAATACGGTATAACACAAGTGTATTTCCAACCATTAACTATAGGGTACAGCTTATTGTGCGGAAATAAAGAAGCTATTATTATAGCTGTCTAACAGACAGACAGACGGACGGACGGACGGACAGACGGACAGACGGACGGACAGACGGACAGACGTATTAAAAGAATTCTATGTCTATACCCGGGACTCAAACTATATCTCCATACCAAATTTAAGAACAATCGGTACAAGCAATTTGGGCTTGAAGAGGTAACAGACAGACAGACATACTTCATAAAGTCACCTTCTATTAATTTCCTAAAGTTTTTTCACTTCACAAATAAATATTTACGTGATTTTTTTGGCCTTTTTTGCTCAAAATCAATAATGGCAGCCGGTAGATACTTGAAAATTTCAAAAAATCTTTAATTATATTTTTATTTTCATAATTTATAATAAAAGTAAAATAAAATAAATATTTAAGGGGGGTCTCCATACAAAAAACACAATTTTTGCCTAGTTTGGCTCTGTCCGACTCGCACTTGACCGATTTTTTTTGTTTTCTGATTTTTCCTCACGCTTTCACACAATTGCCGAGTTGGATTCCAAATTTCAGCCTTCTAGGTCATCTGGAAGTGGGTTAGAATTTTGATCTATAGGTCAGTCAGTCAGTCAGTCAGTGATAAAAATGTAGATTTTCGGACGTTAATATCTTAATAACCATTTGAGCTGTGCTTATGAAATTTAGAGCATGTAGTTATCTCGCAAGTCTCATTATAAGAGCCAAATTTGAAACGTTTATGTCAAATAGTTTCGGAATTATGAGAGGTTCAAAAGTACCTGCAAATGGTTCGTGTAATATTACACACGGTGCTGCTCGCCATTCTGTTATGCTGGAACTTGGCTTGACACGCTACCGCGTGTCTAGATATGCCACTTTACACCTTTCCTGCTGAGAGTTAGGTCTCTGCGTGTTTCTTTCCTAAGATTTTAATTCTAAAGCAAAATTGTGTTTGTACACTAGCAAATACGTGTTTATTTTCTAGTACACAAAGTATAATTTAATATTTTTACAAAAATTAAACTAAGTTGCAAATATCTAATAAGGCTTCGTTCTCGCACCACATTCATTTTGCTTTGTTGCAACCTTTATGAGTATTTAGCTAAATAATTTACATGTTTTATCCTAAAACTTTCAATATGTTTTCATAATCAAGCAATACCAAACAGTATTTTAAAGTCTCATTAAGAATTTCCAAAAAATCGTCTCAGGAAATAGAAATTAAAAAACTTTATTCAAATTCTTTGGGGGTATGAGATCGCTCTGAAAAAAAAGTCTAATCTTTTAGATTACAATTTAAAAACATGAGCGTGTATAACGAGGAGCCACTTATAGGCAAAATGGAGGACGGCTTAATGAGAAGGTATCACCGGCAGCAGCTGTTATGATACCGGCTCGGAGTGTCGCCGCACAACATTTCATGCGAGGTGTGGAGAAAGCTTTTCTTAGTTTTTTTTTTTTTTTTTTTGCTCTCTTACTTAGGTTCATGGCGAATGAAACCTTAAGCATAATGGCGTTATGATACATCATTGATATCTGTAATCTTGTTTTATGTTTAACTTTCGTCTTGTGCTACTTGCATTCTGTGAACGACAATAAATGATCAAACGAACTTACCAAGTGAAGTTCGATCATTATTATATGAGTCGCTTTATTCGAAGATATATAATTATTAACCAGTAGTACCTCTCTGTATCTGCTAGGCAATCGCGTTTTTTCAAAGACGTATGTGGGTAGATGAAAAATTACCCGCACGCTCGACTCGGTCACTGGACGTTCCGGCATGTCTCATTATGTTTAGAGAGAAGTAATGCAAAAAATCTTTCTTTCTTTCTTTGGGTACTGCAGCAAACATAGTTTCGTGCAGATTGGGTGGGAGGGAGATTATATCTTCGAATGAAGCGACTTATATAATAATGATCGAACTTCACTTGGTAAGTGAGCGAGTGATCATTTATTATATTTCTTCGCTTCATTCTTCGATATATAATTATTAACCAGAAGATTTTCAGAGTAACGAAAGAAAGATTTTTTTTTTTACGAAATACCATATTCATTATGAATAGTAATCATTTTTATATTAGCGGTAACCAGCTCTGCCCCCCCCCCCCCCCTTTTTTATTGACGGGTAGCGGGAAGGGTTTTCCAGAGCCCAAAAGGTACCCGATTGATGGGATGTACTAATTTGTCTCTAAGAACAAATACTGGAATTATCCAAAGAAACAATAATAATCTCGGTCTGATACAAGACTTATCGAGTCTGAGTGTTATAGGTTTCCGTTACGAAGTTGTCTTTTCTGATAATATATTATCTGATAAGTTTGATAATAATTTATATCGAGATAAATCAGATACTGTTGATAATTCTGATCATATCGAGACTTTGTTAGGTGAGATCTATAATGATTATAATCGATCGAAATGGAATCGATCTGCAATACTTATTATCAGGAATGTTTTATAAGCAGTAGATTAACTTAATCGTTTTTGGGATCATTTAAAACAATAATCTGGCGAATCCAAGGGGGGGGCACCTAACGTCAGTAGGAGCCCTGGATCTATCCGGATCTGGTCCGGTTCTATCAGTGACGGTACTCGGGAAGGCTTCGGGTTCATTCGTAACCTGATCGTCCCGTACCTATATTGGTCACTTTTAGTGATATTTTCCCGATTGTCTGGTCTTAGTGACCTAAAAAAAGAAAAATTTGGGGTAGCTCGTTATAATCGACTTATTTGTCGATAAAATATGTTGCAAAAAATATTGACGGTAGTAACTATAACGTTACGTAGATATTGAGTAAGTTTCGTTATGTACACTCGCGATGTATCCCGAGTCCCAAAATTGGTGCAAGATTTATTTAATAATAATAATTATATACCGGCAGACATAGTAAATCATAATAGTAGTTCTATATTTAGAATAAAAGGATCGCGCGAGACGCGCGTTAGTTGTTATCTGACGAGACTCGCAGTCTATCTAGTTATTAGCTCGAAATAGCTATTCTCTATAAAACGGCAAAGATATTAATATTATAATAATAATAATTATGTAGTTATATTTAAAGAACAAAGAGCGCGGGAAAAACGCGCGGTAGTTGCAAATTTTTTATTTTTAAGCATTGTCGGAGACTCGTAGTCAATCCATACATAATGTTGATTTGAAAAATATCAATATATTTTGAATTGTAATTAACTCGCAGTTAATCCCCTCAAACCAGCCAACATAGTATTGTACTTCTAGTTTTAGATAAAACATCGTTAGAGACCCGCGGTCAATTCTGATGCATAAGGATTGTGCTTAGAGACTCGCAGTCAATCCACACATTATAGCGGTTTATAAAATAACTCGCTTTTAACCCCCAAACCGGCCAACGTATAGTTCTATTTATAGAACAGATAAAGCATCGTCAGAGACTCGCAGTCAATTCCGATGCATATAAATTGTGCCTAGAGACCCGTAGTCAATCCACACATTATGGTGGTTTATAAAATAACTTAATATATAATTAAACTTGCAGTTATTTCCCCCAATCGGACAAACATATAGTTCTATTTATAGAATAGGTAAAACATCGTCAGAGATCCGCAATCAATTCCGATGCATATTATAGAATATAGATTGTTTAAAAGGACTCACGGTCCAAACACACTGTACTTATTGACTCACAGTCGCAGTACGTACCGGTTAGTTAAAATAATTGCAGTAATCACCTGCAGTTGTTTCTCCCAATCCAGCAACCATATAGTTTTATAATTCTATTTATAGAACAGATAAAGCATACATAATATTATAGATCGTGTATAAAGACTCGCAGTCCCAACACATTGTACGTTTATTGACTCGCGGTCGCAGTACAAGCCGGTTAGTATTGAATATACTTGACTCGTCTAGGCCTCGGATAGTGCCTGCCGTTTATTTAAGTATTTAATAGTACTTACATGTATTTTCTTATTAAACGATAAAATAACACTGACTTTAGTTACTTCCAACACTGACTCAATCATTTTAATAATAATTATAACCAGCTGCAGCGCTTTGGCATGGTTACTAAGTATTCGTGCTCGCGTTGCCTCGCGTTAACAAAGAATGGGACATGCCGGAAAGTCCAGTGAGCGAGCGTGCGGGTAATTTTTCATCTACCCACATACGTCTTTGAAAAAACGCGATTGCCTAGCAGATACAAAGGTACTACTGGTTAATAATTATATATCGAAGAATGAAGCGAAGAAATATAATACGCTTTATGACTCAGATTACTCTCCATACAATAATATTATTGTGTTTCTCAATTGTTTTTTTCCTATTATAATCAACAGTTTTGTTGTTAATGGCGTTATTTTTTTATGTATAACGATATTAACTTACTGTAACATATTTTTAAACCTCACCATTTTGACTAACCAACTTGTTTATAATATTTTCTTCCTCTATATCGCAAAACATTTTTCTTTCTCGGAATACTTAAACGTATCAATGTCACTGCATAAATATAACTTTCCTAAATAAAAAAAGCCGTATCTTTACTCGCCGAGCCTGTAAGTGCTTTAACGTAAAGGCGATCGCTTTTTTTCTCACCCCAGCCTTCGGAAAAAATAGGGGAGATTCCTATCTTGTCGCTTCTAATTTACTTATTCCTCTTTTAAAGACTTATTTACCTTCAAAATCCCATTGTCCCGGGCGGGCAGTAATAGCGCCTCTCGCCTCTCCGACGTGTCGAGATTTTTCTTAAAAAAGCAATAACAATTTACATAAACACCCGGTCCTAGTTAACAGTTAATAAAGACGACGTCACAATTGACGCTTAAACGTCTTTCGGATGGAAATACGGTATTGTTTTACAAGCTCCTTTAAGCACTCCGTTAAATACTTTGATGCTATCTATCTGCTTTTATTATTTGTCTATTCCGTTTTTAGATTGACGTGGATTTAAGCCAATTTCCCTCCTTTTTTGTCCTTTAATTTCTTTTTTGATTAAAATTGAGATTGCTGTTGTCACAAATGTTTCATTCTGTTTATATATGAAAAGTTTTGAACAACTTGTTTGGTTCTACTTCTTTTAACAAAAATACAACTTTTGAGCTGTTAAATTTCGTTTAAGCCTATATTTAATTTTAACGAAGACAGAGTTAGTAAATTAAGTTAATTTGTCTCTATTATTCGAAACATACATATTTTGGATGTTATAATAATAATAATCGGCCTTAAAAATACTCAGTAATTCATAAAAAATATAAGTATATTAAGGTGCAACAAATATTTTTCAGTAATATTGTTACTAAAGTAGAAAAGGAAGAAAACAAAAACGCGCAGGCCGCGCCGTCGCGTCGCAGCTAACTTTGATCGGTCATAATCTTTAACATCTCACCATTATGATTCAACTTCTATCAACTTCCATTAAAAACTTCCAAACTTCACTAATAGTAATCCAAAACAAAGTTCGGTCGGTTCAAGGTCGCAATTTAAAGTTTTTCGAAAACTTCCTTTCTCGCTCACTTTTTTATATGTATATAAATCTTTTTGCCGGCAAAGTTCTAGAAAGTTTTTGGCCCAGATTGACATCGATTTTTGTTTGAGGAGTTTGTTTTTTCATTGTTCTTGTTACTTGTTTGACAGTTAATTCATAAAAACTTTCCCGCCTCTAAAATCGATAAAGCATTGTTTTGTAAACACTGCCACGTGGTCTGTGTCGTGTTTACGCCTAATAACGAACTATACTACATGTGAACGTGTATTGACTTCTATAATCTGTGATTGAGATCTTATTGCTAACGTCAACTATACATACTAGTTGATACAATGCAGCTAAGTGAAACGTTGATTACAGAGAGGAAGAAAAACAAAAAATAGAGCATACTTAGCATTTTATTAACTAAATTGCATACACTTGTTGATTTCAACTATATTTGATTTATATCAACGTTAGTACAACATTCCATAAAAATATTGTTTCGTAATCGTTTTGTAAAATACTATACAAATATTTAGGACAATACCACATACTACAAATATTAGCATGAACTTGTAAAGACCATAAATACTTTTCGCAAACACTTTCATCACAAAGGCTACCCTAAGGGCTCACCTACCCTCTGTCTCTACTTATGTAAATGCTCAACACTTTCGTCGTTTTTCTCGCATTCGCCTCACAATACTCGACAATTTGATGCCAGATTCCGCCATTATCCGCGTAGGTGAGCTCTCGACACGGGGATCATGAATAAGAAGGTGCCCGGATTGCGGATTTTAATAATCTGTCAGCGAACGGGTAATGGATTCGAATATTTCAACTATTATTACTTTTATGATAATGTAGCTGTATTTTTTTATGAAAGAAGGGGGCAAACGAGCAAACGGGAGCAACTGATGGAAAGCAACTTCCGTCGCCCATGGACACTCGCCGCATCAGAAGAGCTGCAGGTGCGTTGCCAGCCTTTTAAGAGAGAATAGGGTAATAGGGGAGGGTAGGGATGGGAAGGGAATGGAATAGGGGATGGTAGGGAAGGGAATAGGGTAGGGGATTGGGCCTCCGGTAAACTCACTCACTCGGCGAAACACAGCGCAAGCGATGTTTCACGCCGGTTTTCTGTGAGAACGTGGTATTTCTCCGGTCGAGCCAGCCCATTCGTGCCGAAGCATGGCTCTCCCACGTTTGTATGTTTAGAGGGTATTTTATTTTTAATATTATGCATGTAAGCTTTTTTTTATTAAATTAAGCAATTCAAAAATAGACCCATCGATAATGGTTTTATCGCGTACGCGTAATAATGTCCCTCGTGTGTCGTGGTCAATGTGCAGGTCTAAAACAAAGTTTAGATATTATAATAGATAATTAAATAATACATTAGGGAATGTATGATTCTTGTATAGAGTCCGCTGTTAAAGTAGCAGCGCTGAAAGAGTTACTATTTTTTTAACATTTTTGCTCTTTCAGTGCTGCAACTTTTACAGTGAACCCTATATAAGGAACACATACACACCCTAAAGTATTATCACTTTATTTTGTTAAGCCCTGCAATTAAAAAGAGTATTTTTGTATGAATACAAATGACTTATAAGTTTTACAGGCTACCTATTTGTTATCAGGGCGAGCGAAGCGAGCCCTATGTATATCCCACAATGTTCACATTTTGTAATACACCTTACGGAAAAACTATCACGCCTATTGATTTGTGCTTTAACTTAGTAATTTTTATTTATATGTAGATGTTTTATCATCAGTCAGTCAAGGTTTTTAATATGTACTTAGATGTGTTATCAGTCAAGGTGTGACGACGCGAGCCCTCACAAAACTCGACTTTTTAGCTAGTTTAAAAGAGTTATAAATACACTTTCCCTAAAATAAAAATAAGGGACGATGCACGTTTTGAGGCACACGATCGCTTATAAATTTTCATTTTTAGATGTTCACCCTTGTTTGATTAAGGGTTAAGGAAATGAATCCTTACAAAGTTTAGATTTTTATAAAAAATGTTTACTTAAGCGTCGGCTTTTTATGACCGTTATACTTTTCCCATTGTAGCCGATGTACAAAGTTTGTATAAAAATTAACATACAAATTATTGGTGAGTTAATTTTAACTTGGAAACCTTGGCTAAAAATTAACATAGGAAGCAAAAAGGGTACCTACTAAGACGTATTTACCAAGACACGATTTTAAATAAAGTTTTTGTTATGTCAAGGGTGCAGCTTCCCTGTATTATAGAGATTAATAAGGCACAATATTTTTTTTTTACTTTACTTCACTTCATCACTTGCCAACAAAATATGTATTCCAAGATTCCATCACAATTTTCTGAAATGACTACAAAAAATCACAGTTTGAATTAAGAATATTTAAATTCCTTTCCAGCATTTGTTATTCCATTTTTAAAGACCGCTGATTTCATAGACAAAGAACCATAATGAATTCCGCGTCCGATTCGCCTGATTTATTTCAGATATGCAAACTAAATTCAAAGATGGAAGAAAGCCGCAACGATGCCAATCCCCACCATCTTCATACTTTATGTTGTTCCTCTTTTCCCCGCTAATATTATTTATTTCCTCGCCGACAATGAGATTCCCACTTTGGCGCGTAATAAAAGAGAATTATTGTTCACTTTTTTATAGCGCGTTTTGTTTGAGTTATATTGCGGTGATTTAAGGAGTGACAATTTAGAATACTTTGATGTACTTGCTATTTCGTTTTTACTGTTTTTTCGTATATATTTTATGAAAACCTTTAAAATGATGTTATTATAATATGTATTAAAATACATTATAACAGGCTCATAATAAAAGTACCAGGACATTAGTATGAGCAGCTCTTGCAAATAAAATATTTTTTCAATTAACCGACGTCATATTGACAGCGACTACGCATTAAAAGTCGTAACTCGCTTTTTGGTCAAAATTGATTTGACCAATTGAAATCTTTACTTCACAACAAAATCAAAATTTTAATATGTTATTTAATTGATGCGATAGTAATGAACGATAACAATTATAGATCCAGTCCCCTTAGACAAAGTATCTTTCGTTAAAAACGATGACGAAATTCGTTATCAAAATGTATGTGGTTTAACATAAGTCATCGCTAAATGACATTTCGTTTGCGAAGACTAATGTCAAATCCCATACATTTTGATAACGAATTTCGTCATCGTTTTTAACGAAAGGGACTTTGGCTACGGCCTCTGCATCTCGTAAGGAAAAATTCGCTCTCCTGTTAAATTATGATTTAGGTGTTACGACCTTTAGCGTACTCGCTGTCGATATCACGTGATTGATTTTTATTCAACAAAACAATTTGATGTAACCAATAACATATCCATCTCCGGTGATTAACACGTCCCCTGCGGTACGAAGAGTGGGAAAAATCATTGAGGTGTGGCCAGGGAGTGATCGGCCATGATGGATCGCCGCGTAATTGGCTGATGGATGATGTGGATGAACCTTGACGGACCAATTTTGAGCAAACTTTGATAATAACGAGATCACGTCATTACCGGCATCGCAATTACCGGATAAGATTTGAGTTTGTTGTAATAACTGTAAGTAGATGTCTTTATAGGTAAGAAAGAAACATAATTTAGCAAAATATTTGACACGCTAAAAATAAATAAATAGCATGATTTCAAAACCAAATTTTACTAGAGATTCGTCTACTTTGCATTTGTTGCGAAGTGCGAACACAGTTTTTCAGTGACTCCCTTTAAAATAAGGTTGAAAAAGATAATAAAATTATAAGAAGTAAATTATTATTTGAAACAGATCCTTACTTTATTTATTATAATAATAATAATAATATCTATGGACGCTTCACACCACGTCAGTCTGTCCCCGTGCTAAGTTCCTGAAGGACTTGTGTTACAGGTATACATATATTTAAGATTTTTATTATATGATACACATATTTAATATACATCCATAACCCAGGAACTTTGAAATTCTTTTTGTTCCGTCGGCGGGATTCAAATCCGCGACCCCCGGTTTGAGCTACAACAGCCCACCAACTGAGCCACAGATCTCGTCGAATAATTATGTCTATTCTAAACTACATTTAAAATTTTAATTAACCAACAAAAATTAGTGATATTTAAGTATTTGACGCTTAATTAAAATAACTGCATATAAGATTATACCGTTCGTAATAACTATTAACGTAGGCAGGGTAATCATAATAATTTATCTTAATACTCACCTTTGAAAACTTGAGACAATTTTCCATGTCTCCATTTAATTTGCTCAAACTCCGACATCAAATGGTGAACCATCAAGTAATAATATTTCCAAATAGTAATTAAATTCCGTATACGCGGAGCAGAAGACACGCGGAACCTAATTTTCATAGCTGATTAGACTTACCCCATGTCCCCCACTTACCCTACGTACCCCATGCTACCCCATGTACCCCACGGGATGTCATTACATGTGGCCATATTCGGGTTATGTCTTTGAAGATATCTGTTAACTGGATTGTTTAATCATAGATGCAAATAAACGAATGTCGTTTATTTTATCTAACATTGTAATTTGTAAAAGTCTGGCCAGAATTGTTTAGTTAGTTGTTTTTTACTAGTATCCATTTAAGTATCCATTTATATGCATTATGTTAATAAGCTACATTTCATTGAAATTATACTCAAACTCAAACTCAAACTCAAGTTTTTTTATTCAGAATAAATTTTTGCAAATATTTTCTGAAAGTCTACATGATGCCTACCACCGGTTCGGGAACTAGCCCGGCGAGAAGAACCGGCGTAAGAAACTCGCAGGGGGCCCACTTTATTTACCAAAAAAAGTGAGAAAAAAAAATATTTTTTTACGATTGCTAATTAAACATATTTATAATGGACCTATACCTGGTCTTGAGTAGCTAAGCTAAAAATATGTAAACATCAATTAGATAAGCAATTTTCATTTAATACAATATGTTACTTTTAACTGGAGTTTGAATAACAACTTCAAAAAGTGAAAAAATGAACAACGCCATTGAAACTTTTAACAAAAAAAAACTTAAAAATCTGATCAAACCTGAAATATGTATCTGTAAAGCAAGTGCTGCTCCGCACCACACTTCACCTGACATGCTGGCATAGTCAGGTATTGTTCAATTACCCGGAACGAGTCTGTTACATCCGCGTCAGTTACCCCCATCAGCTGTCGCGCGCACGCCACGTTGCTGACGTCACGGCGTCACTCCTGACGTTTCCGCGCGTCGCGAACACGACCACCTCCATGTTGCTCCATTATCCTTATTGTTCGTCAAGGTTTTACACTTTTTATTTTTTTCGATTCGTCATTCGCTAAAGCAATCACCGAACCTGACAGCTTATCAAGGAGAACAACGTTTAAAATGTCAAAATGTTTCGTTACTCGGTTAGATTAACCTAAAAAATACTACGAATACGGTTCAAATTTTCTTTAAGGACAGAGCAGCTGACATTTAATACGTTGACGATTCTCTTTGTGATTAAAATTGATTAGAAAAGATAATTTTATTTCTGAATGACAATACCCGAAAAAGGAAAAAGTAAGACTTTGTCTTTGAATTAAATAGAAGAATACTATCATAAATAATTAATAAAATACATTCTTTCGATTACGCGCAGCGGTTGACTTTGCTTGGATATCGTATAACTTGAGATGCATGAAAATTACGATCATAATGAAAATCCCAATAAAATTTTTACGCCAGCAAAATTCAATACAGTAAAACCGAACAATTTCTATTCAAATTTCGAATGCAAATATTTTCATTGCGCACAATTGTAAAAAATACAATGTTGCGCCATTTTGTTTTTGCAATAAAAAGAGCAATCGACGTGAGTTCTGCAATAAAATGAATAATGACGTAAGTACGTTGCGATGAAACGAATAAGAGCGTTTTAATTGAGGTATGGTAGTAAATGACCTAACAATACGCACCTACGTATAGGGTAAGAGTCGGTGCATATAAAAGCCGTCTAGAAAGTTTTCTGTCGCTGGCTCGATCGATACAGCACTGAGGTACGCTGGGGTATTACAGCTAAACAACGGACTAATTTGGGTTAATATGCTAGGGTTTTCGTATTTTTGGATTGAATTTTACTTGTGTAGACTAAATATGATTATTAAAATAAGTTACAAGTAAATATCTTATTGTTGTATAGAAAAATCTAAAAAAAATAAAAGTGTAGTAGGAAACACATTTTTATTATTATTTTTATGACATAGATTTACAACACTACAATCATAACTAGTTGCTGTTCGCTTTCTATTAAATATAATATCTGAAAATCGCGCAATCAAAAATTTTACGTTATGATTTTCAAGTCAATCACTCTGCTACATACATAAATATTTTGGGGAATTCAAATAAAATGAACCCAACATGTAGATAACGTCAGTCCCGGCATGGAATTAAAAACCCTTTTCGGGATTGACTTTCGAAAATCCTTTCTAGTGCTCGGACCCGTTAATAAAGGAATTTGCACAAAAAATACGTTTCAATTTGATAATTAAAATATTTCATCGTAACCTTAACAGTTTAAGCCGCGTTTTCACTAGAGGATATGTTGCGGAGACAATTCGTCCGACATTTACGTAGTTTGTGCCTGCAACACGTAGTTTGTCCCCTGCAACTTTGTCCCTCGACATATGACTTGTTCAGTTGTTCGGTGAACAGTAACGTATGTCGCCAGCAACAAGTCCCGCAACCCGTAAATGTCGCTGCGACGTCGGGCGACATGTCGCGAGACAAAATATGTCCCCTAGTGAAAACGCGGCTTCAAATTGTATGAGTACTAGACCTTTAAAGGTTGTATAACTATACGACGCAGCAACGAACAACAACTGACAGAAGCAGCAACAACTACGCCTAGAAAATTACGTACTTATTCGTAGTACACAACTCATATCTCGGCCGATACATACATAGACTTCTTCGTCGGTTCCGTCCGTAATCCTCCGATATAACCAAGTTCCGTTAATACGTAATTGGGACCAAATCCCTCGTGCTGAGGGGTGGGGGTAGCGGGATGTAGCGCGTGCTCGGGGGGAAATTAATCAAATTAAGCACGAGGCACAAGAAAAGGAAAACCGAGCATTATGTAATGGAATCTCGAGACTCATTATTTAAAACGCGAAAGGATTTGTGATAAATCAATTCATCATCAGCGGAACGTAAGGTCGTCGTCGTCAAAACGTCAAACATTTGAATTAGAAAGGTTTATATACAAGGTACATATTTTACATAAGTTAATACTGAAATTAATATTCGTTAGGTCCCTTTGGGTAAACAAAACTTCAGGATGTTTTATAAGCGTATGCACAAAAACAAGTTTACCTTAATACCAGATGATGATGTCTACGATCTTCTTGTAGCGGACCGACTAGAGCTAAAATCTTCTATCGCGCTATCAGAGTATTCTACTTGCGGTGGTACATATTAAACGATAGACTAAAATCAATCCAGTGGGCTTCAGATTGGCCGAGTATGTAACCTCGCTCGGTCGGAAGATCGTCCTTTGCGGGCGCCACTCACATTCGCACAGCCGTATAAGATAAATACAATTTTAATGCATGCGATACTTACAATGAATATATGTTACGAATGAACCCAAGTATATACATGTACAAGATCCCTTTTCTCTTAACATGTATAGTACATGAGCGTCGCGGGTGCAACAATGTACACGTCACGTAGCGGATCAGGGGCCTCGTCACGCGCGCCTCTAATTCCTCACGAATGTCCGAACCTCCAACTTAATGAGATATATTGACTCCGTTAATTGAAGCTAATAAATGCCAGATGCAGGTATGTCTACTGAATTCACCAAAGTTTCCTCCTCATAAAATCTCATTAAACAGGCGTGCACCCGCTGAAAAGAAAATTCAAAATCATTAGCGGCTCCGAGTGCTATTTCGATTTAACGGTAGACGAATGCTTCTGCGCTCGTTCAAAGGCGGAAACACAAACAGAAAACGTGTCGAGAGCGAAGTTGGACTAAGCAACTTTCATATTTAAATATCGGAATCGCACCGTCATAATATTAGCGCAACCTCAAATTAAGCGACTACCTTCTTTTCAGGGAACTAAAGTGTTTCGAGCGCGCTTCTGTTTTCGGAGCGCAATTAAACTGCTGTTAAAGTTCCGGGCGCGTTCGCCGAGCACCTGGGCGGGCGGCAGGGTGGGCGGTAAGGCCGCAAAAGTTGCGCTCCTTGTTTGCCTGCTAATTATCCCGGCGGAGCTCGCAAAGCGCTGACCCGATATTAATGGTCAAACGCAACTAAAGCGGTCTATTCAGTACGGATTCCCGGTAGCCATGGCGATCGGCGCGGCATTGTGCCCGCTCGAACGGGGGCGGGAAGCCGGATCCGGCTCCGAAATCGGTCGCCACGGTCGACGTCACTTCACGCGAAATCAAAAGCGCAGAAGGGTTGCGTAATCCGGACCTTTCCGGACTCGTCCCGCGCCCGTCTTTCGTCACGTATTCTTAATTAAGGCCGGCCGACCCCACTCGTCGCATCGTCACCGGCCCACGCACGGCATATTTAATAAATATTGTGAAGAGATACCCGCCGCCGTCTCGAGTCCCAAAATCGATGGGAGATTCGCGGCGAGGCGATGAATCCCCGAGCATAATAAATAACACTTAACCTCAGCACAAAGACGATACAAACGAAGTGTCATCCCGTCGTCGCCGGCGAAAAAATCAACGTGTCAGAGACACCGCGCGACGGGGGACTCTTTGTCGCACCGAAATATTTTTTAAAGCTTAACTCCTTAGCGAATTGAGAGATTAAGTATTCGGAGTCGGGGCCCGGGGGCGATCGCTCCTTGGATCTAATTTCTGCGGATGCTCTATTTGATTGTTATTTTTGTTACTTTTTCCCATTCTGGGCGCCGACGGGATTTGAAGTGACAGTCGACAATTTGCAGTAGAGCGCGATAAGTGTTTTCCGTCGTTTTTTATAACTAACTCGGCGACTGTTTCCTATTTCGAGATCAATTTGTTTTTCCGAGATGTCAATTTGCTTGCGATTTTGTTGGAAAAGTTCCTAAATTGACGCTCGCACGTCTAAGTAAATGGTCCAAAGAATATCCACTACAAGTAAAGAAGAATCATGTGATTGGCATTTTTATTCAGGTTCGTAGGAATATAATGTACTTGTAGCATCAAATGTGTCTCATACTAAACCACATAAATGACTCTAGACTCTCGTGTACATTATTCATTCTACGTTATAATCCATCCATCTTAGCTTCCCAACTTAATACGCGAACCCTTTAAAATCACAAAATAATTATTAAAATCCGACACCTTCGTAAACGTCGGAATGGGCGCATAATCTCCGCAATTAGTATAAATTTGAATTTAAACATACGTAACAACGCGATTAACGCGGAAGAAAATATGGTAATGTCAGCAAGGCGCTGGGCGCTGGGCTGCCGTAATTATTCACGTGGTCTCGGCCCGGAGCGGGGGCCCACTGACCCTAAATCAAAACATGTGCTGAAGGGCCGCCGGACGCTGATTTTGATGAGGGCTTCCCCTTTTTCGGGTCCCCGCGTCGATTCCTTAGATGATCGATACCCGCCACCCCTCTCGCTCTTAATTAGGAGTCGGAATGCGACGGACACTCACACAGCCACACACGCCCGATGCTAATCAACTTTCATTATGCACTAAGGAGTTATCCGGGCTCGCCCGAGGAGCGATTCCCGACCGAGGAATCATACTTTACGACTGCGTGCGGCGTCGCGCGCGATCGCGCCCTCCGCGTATATCACTGTAACCGTGACATCATAGCTTTAATTACTCAAACTTATATAACGAAGATAAACTGCCAAGTTAGATTTATATACAAATATATTATTTATACGATATATATATACAATGTATATACGAGTAATTTCATTAAAAATTATTCTTATTTTTATTTTCAATACTTGCAACTAAAAATCAAATGCTATCAATTTACAAAAATGTACAAATATTTAATCAAAAATATTTCATAAGAACTATGTTTCAATAAGATGATTATCATTTTATGTACTTAAAAATTGAAGCTATTTGAACATGAAAATAATTAATTTTCATTTAAGCCACATAATTTTGTACCCCATACTACAATAAATTTAAATGTTTAATTTTATTTGTACAAATAACGAATGGAACCCTTCTATGGCATTTCAGAAACAGATTTGCCCTACATCATAAACCGTGAGCGCTTAACGTCAGACCAGTGATACAATGTTAACTGCTACGAATCGTAAATCTACCGATCATGTCTTTATTTATGTTAATACTATTTCCTCATTTCATAGTTCTATCTAATTAAAATCTATAACAAAAAAATAATAACGTTATGTTTATTTGTTCTGAATTTTTTTTATACATGCACTGCATGTATATTATTATGTATGCTGCATGTTTAACATACAGTGTATTCTATAATTTCGAATATATTTCAGGTCAGGTCTGGAAATCATGATTATGAAAAAACCAAAGAAATTAAAGAATCATGAATAAATTTTCTTTATATACCCTCCAAACCCTCAGAAGAACTCTTTCAATTCCTCCACACACTCAAAACACTGAGCACTTGATTAATGAATTTTCTTGTTTCATTCACGCGCAATTTATTTATCATGTTAAGCGCGACCAGTATACCTCGACCCGCGGATGGGTACAGCTAATACGAGAATAGTTAATCCAATTCATACGTGCCGTGTCTCGGTTAGCTGGTAATCTGATACGAGATTTCAGCTAATGCAATAGAAGGTGTCCTCGTTAATAAGGAATGTCGGAGCCACGGCGAGCAATTACTTACAATATTAACTCGCTCCGACAAGTCATTCTTTCACGTACGAACCTATTATGTTGCTAAACTGAGGTGTGGGTGAACATGGGTAACGAATATAGTTTTCACCCATTATACTTTTAGAGGTCTTATGCTCGGTTGCACTAGCCTGGGTTAAAGTATCCCACGGTATAATGTTTTTATTTCTCTCGTTATTCGTATGTATAGGCATGATAATTTAACACAGGGTTAACCTAAACTCGGAAATCAGAAAGTGAGCCTCACAACTGCATTTTTACTAAAAACAAAAGCTAATAAAAAGATCTTCTCTGGATATACAGATGATAATATCATAGTAATATAGTGTTTTGTCTCTGTGTGATACGTCAAAAAAGTAGCTTAACACATAACACCAACTATACAATAATAACGTTAGCAAACAGTAGGTTACATCCTCACTATTAGATATTTTATTAGTAAGGAGGTAAGTGTACGAAAATGTTATAACGTAATGTTGTCAATTCCAACCTCTGCACAAATCCTAAGTTTTCAGTTATTGATATTCTATTCTACTTATCAAAAATTTGAAAAAGGTACTTCTTTTCCCAAACACACATATATAAAAAGAAATATCCGTAAGCCCCACGGCAGTGTATTGTACAAAATAATTAAGTGCGTACTCACACGAGTTCCTTATTAGATTTTTGTTTAACCGCGTTACTTGTCCAATGTCCGGTGCAGATCGTGATTGATCGTCGATGAAGTACAGTTATTAATGGTCGGACACCTATTAGCCGACACAGTATTAATCATTTTGTCGGATTATATCAACCGCAAACCCTTTGGTCTTAGAAAAATATATCGTCACTGGAATGGAAAAGTCGCTAACCTCCATATAGGCAACTTTAGGAGAGAGCGTTTTAAAGTTTTAATTTTTGGAAAAAAATTCATATCTTTGCAACCCTTTAACCGATTTTGGAAATTCCAAAACCTATTGTATGAATGATTTTGTTATAATTTTTTGAAGCTAATACCTAATCTAATATTCCATTAGTTTGGAAGATAAGTGGCGCTTCAGCGAATATCAGTACTAACTTTAAAAATTTAGAGCCTTTAAAAGTCGCTAACCTCCAAAAAAGAAAAGTTCAATTTCGCTGAACTACCGTCACTTTATATATTTCTAACAGTGATTTTTGCTTACCGCCCATTATTGTCTCTTATCAGCTGGTATTTTATTCTTAACGTCCAAAATGAACCAACATGACCTGGTTAAATTAGCTAAAGTGTTTTAAGATATTTCAAAATGTAGTAATCGAATACTAAAGTACAAGAAATTCAATCAAATAACCGTATATATTTGTATATTTTATTTTAGTTTGTATTTTTAGTAATAAATTTGTGATATTAAGTAACTGTTTCTTTTCTTAGTGACCTGAAAACAAATGAAATTTTTGACGTATAATTTCCTGTTTTAGTCTTGTCGTCATCAACACATTTCTAGTCAACTGATTCGTTAACTGTGCTTTTCGTAATATGCTTAGGTGACGATGGTTTTGAAGGAGTAGATGATTGATTCGCAGATGTTTCCGGTGACAATATTTTAGCATTACCACAAATCTTGTCAATCGACTCTTCATAGGCAGATCTAGTATTTTCTTTTGGTACATGACTCTGTCCTTTGGTAACTATTTTTTTTCAGAAAGTAAAAAAAACACGTGGTTATACCTTATAATATAATTTATTAAGTCATACTTTTTTATTCAAAGAAATTTTTGAGAATAGAAGAGAAAAAAGAGAAGAATAGTTGACTGCATAATTCAATCAAATCAAATCAAATAAAGATTTTGTAAAACATGTTTGTCTTTGTTATCATTGTAAGAGTGGAACCTTCTGAAACAAAGCTTGCGAGAAGGCTCTAGTTGTAATAGTTTAGAAAACCTTTATACTTAGTTAATAAAAATATAAAAAAAATTATCTATCATATTACATATACTCATATTAAGATATTTAGTTAACCATTTTTAAGTAATTTACTGAAACTGAAACTAACCTACTGTCACTGCGTCACCCTGAAAAAATAAATTTTCCCTTAGGAAAAGCTATTTTCGGCGGTAAAAAGTAGTCTTTGTTACTCAGGGATTATGTAGCAATCTAATGGTGAAATATGTAACTTTAAAGTCGGTTTTGTAGTTTTTGAGTTTATTCATTACAAAAATACAAAGGTTTCCTCTATTTTTTATGTTATTTGTATAGACTAGAGGACGCCCGCAACTCCTTTCCCGGGACTCAAGTCCATGCCAAATTTTAGCAAAATCGGTTCAGCGGCTTAAGCGTGAAGAGGTAACAGACAGACAGATACATTTTTGCATTTATAATATTACTAACTTAGTAAGTAATAATTAAAGTAAGTAATAAAGTAAGTATAGTAAGTAAGTATAGTAAGTATGAAAGTATGGACAGAATATTCATTTAAAGTTACGTACCTATCCTTTTCTAATTAATGAAAAAAAAATAGTACCTATATTTATAGCAACCTACTGCAGACTATAATAATACAATTAGGTGCTAATTTAAATAGACAGTACTACAGTGTAGTTTAAAATATTTCGGTTATATTATAGTAATAACAACAACTACTTACTATCAACTAAGAATCAGTATTTCCTTCACTTTTTGTAGGAATTGTTTAATTTGAAATGAGGTTTCGATGGTTCCTTGTTTTCTTTAAGCTGAAATTTACTTTCAGATACTTTTTTGTTGTTGTGATGAGAGATGCCGTCAAATGTATGAAAACGATGAACGATGATATTCATGGGCCAGGACTATAACAGGCTACTATAAAATATAATAATGAATATGAATATGTATGTTAGTCTGTAAGGTATTTGTATTATGGGCCTAGATGCCTGAAATAAATGGTAAAATAAATAAATAAATATAACAGGCCAGTACTCCATGCTTCTATCACTAGCTACCTACTTTAAACATTTGTGATTTGTATTGTGAGGTTGATGAAAAAATAAAAAAATAAATGAAAGGTAAAATTAATCTATATTAAATAAAATGTATTAATAAGTAAGTATTTCGTACGTGTACGTACATACATGTTTGAACGGCAAACCGTTATTTCCGTTGAAGTATATTGTGTTTTACATCTCAATTTTTGTTCGCCCATTGAACACGGCGTATTTACTAAGTTGTGTTTAAAAATAATATTAGTCCTAACAGCATTCAAAATGGCCTTGAAAGCGCGATAAATTTTTTGAACCGCAAACGCGCAAGACTTTCTGTTGAAGTATATTGTGTTTTACATCTCAATTTTTGTTCGCCCATTGAACACGGCGTATTTACTAAGTTGTGCTTGAAAATAATATTAGTCCTAACAGCATTCAAAATGGCCTTAAAGGTGCGATAAATTTTAAAAAGCTCAGATGGACATCACGAAGAATACTTTGGACACTAATAAATAGTTTTCAAAAAACCTTTCTATAGTAATTAAGACTATAATAAAATTCGAGAGCCCGCAATAATACCAAAACTACTGTAGAACTATCAACTAAGTAATTTACTTATAATTGGCGCATAAAGTTGACTTATATACACCACTATAAGATCAAGTAACAAGGTCAAATGGTACTAAGTGCATTTCGTTCTATAAATTACTATTACTGGCGTATGACCTTATACCGGATTTATAATTACTTCTTGTAGTCTATTACAAGTGTAACTGATTGGAGCAAGTCTTCTCAAGTACCTATATTTACACCGGTGAAACACTTATATAAGCCATCTTAGCCTTTACTGTGCCTATAATATCGTTCTAGAACAGGTCTACTACAAACCCAAACAAACTCCGTGTAATGTCCTATTATAAGCTTAGTAGTAAAACCTGGAACCATTAAGAAAGAGTTACAAGTGCTGCAAGCCTATAAACTGTGCACTATAGGAGAACTTTGTTACTAGGACGATACAGTAATCAATGTCTGAAGTCCATTTATAAAGTCTTGAATTTAGCATTATTTTCGCTATTGTCACTTTGATTAAACAATCTTTATTCGATTAAAATATCTGACATCACAGAAACTATAAAAAAATATAGGTAAAAATGATTAAAACGCAGCATTTTCCTCTTATCAGTAGACACTTTTGGCTTAACAATATCTTTATTGAAATGACTAGAGCACCTTTTCGCTTAACCGCCATAACTTAACTTTTTAGAGAAAGCAAAAATTGCTGATGCGCCATAGTAAGCAATACGAGCTAATGGAATAATCGCTGAAGTGTTATTCACACTCCAAATAAGTAATGGAAAAATAACTTAAGCAACATAGGTGTAAAAAAAGACAGTTTTGAGCGTCGTTCAGCGAAAAGATTTATAAAATAATGCCAATTTTCATTTTGCTGACCACAAAATTATTCTGATTACTTTGAAACCCCGATCATTCGACGCAGAAAAATCTGCTGATTCCAAACATATGTATAACTCTATATGAGCAAAATGGCGCTTCAGCGACTTTTCCATTCCAGTGACGATATATTTTTGTGTAAAAGGGCGATACTCGATGTTTTGACGTCGTGTATCACCGAGTCTTTATGCAAAAAATTTGGTGTGAAAATCGTACTTTTGGATCTAAAAAATTCTTATGTTATCACAATTTGAAATTTTATGTCGAAAGTTCAACGGCTTAAGCGTGTAAAGAAAACAAATAGACCCATTTTCGCATTTATATATTTTATGTATGGATTTATTGTTATAACAAAACCGACAGTAGCAAGCACAGTGTGAAATCTAAACAAACCTACACAAATCGCATTAACGTATTAATCACTTACAAATTCAATTAAGATCAACAAAGAAAATCCATTCTTATTTCAACATGGCGACACTCGGGGCCCTAATATCAAAAGGGTTTTGTTTTATTTCAATTAATTCGCAATCACAAAGAGTTCCGCCGCAGTCTATCGTCGGCGGTAAGCAGATGTGTTAAGGAGGTCCTCTTAGAATATTCGACGATTTAAATTGCAAATTCGCGCCAGCAGGTGCACCGTGTTGTCTCTCTCCCCCCGCACCTCTCGCTCTCGCGTCGAAAACGAATAAAGAACATCGGGGAATAAAAGTCAAGCGTCACTAATTACCGCGCGGCTCAAAGGAGGTAATCTTTACACTTTATTTCAAAGTGGCTCCAACTTGGCGTTAATTTAAAGGAGGCTTCATGACTCTGATTTTTCCCTCGATGGAGTTTTCCCGTGATTTATTGGCTCAAACGTTTTCAAACTTTGATAGATTTCGCTCTAAATATTTTGTAGCGTTAAATTATAAAATGATTCCACGAATTAATGTTAACACCATTTCGTAGAAAGAAAATTTCAAATTCATTTTCATTACAAAATATTAAAATTTACTTATCTAAGATGGTCTATATTTTTTTTAATCAGTAGATGCTGCTACTCGCTACAATTGATGCTCAGGCGAAGTCTAAACAACACGATCTAATACATTATGTCAGTCACACAGCGGTCGCGAAACCAAACAGAGGGTGTGGCGGCAGGTACGCCAAATTAAAGTTCCGCGGACTACTTGGCCACGCCGCGCACGACCGCCGAGCCGCCATCATGAACCCTTCTCTATTAGATACTCGCTAACTTGATCAACGTTTTCACAATTCGTGATTGAGAATGCCCTGGTAAATGAGTAACGAACGAGGAGAGAATTATCTAGAATTAAAAAAATGTAATTCAAAATTAATGCTCTTTAAAGTTTTAACTGTAAACTAACGTAGAGTAGAAAGAGTAGGTTGTAGTAAGTTTATTTTCGATTTTGTACCTACGGTTCCTATCAGGATTATTTTTGGCCAATAACATAAGTCATTTCTGAATCTTTAGGCACGAGTTCAAAGGCGAGCCACGTAATTACAAACATTTTTATCCCTATACACACAGGCAGTCTCACAAGAAACGAGATCTGTCGTTAATCTCTGTCGGCGCGGACCTTCTTTCGTACCCGAGTAATTAGCTTCCCAATTTTAAAGCCGCGCCCATCAATCCTCCCCCACACGAATCGATAATAATTAATTATTTTTGACATAATCACGGCCGAAATCCATTCTGTTTTTGCTAATTCATGTCCCTATAATGAAACGACGAAGACGCTTTTAGCTCCCGATGGAATCGATAAAAAATAAATAAAGTTTCGCCAAGTCAAACATCGCTGACGCTCGATGGCGATGATTAATTGCGTTCATTACTGAACGACTGATTTTTAAAAAAAAATATCGATATCTTGTGCGAAGGTCGCTGTAGATTTTGTAAGAGTCATGCAAAAGTTAGTAAGAGAACGGAACGTGGAATGCTTGTGAAATATTTTTCTTTCCATTTAAATGGACCTGGATATTTTTCACACGAAAAAAATAATAGTTGGAGTGCATAATTAAGTAGAACTATCAACTTAGTAGATACTGAATTACAGAGGCTTTAAAGCGTAATTTTACTTAATTCAATAACTATTTTAACAAACAAAGATCTAATAAATGACAATAATTAGGTATCATACGATGAAACCCGGCAACAATCGGAGTGACGAGGGATCGCCGTGCTATCGGTGTGTCAATATTGGACGTGTCACCGTCTACTGGAATGTGGGTAACGCACGGACAGACAGCGATACAGATCGCTGATTGGTTTATTTATAGTGAAAATTCGAGCTACTACTAAATGTTGTAGACAATTTCACTCTCCCAGAAATTTCTTATGTTGTCTTTTTTTGTGATAGAAATATACCTGGTCCTTTTCTTAGGCTCAATAAATCTCTTTATGAAATTAACAACATCAAATATTATTATTTATTATAGATAAGGAGATGTTCTTGTAACTATTATACTTTATATGTAGAGGCGAATCACAAGTATTATTATTAAATAATAAATATAGTTTCTATTTTCTATTATGATTTAACGTTATTATACTTTACCGATAAACTAAATTCTCTATACTACTCAGCTTTCTATAATAGTAATCTATAAGCAATTTCTCTTTAAATACCCAAGCTTGCAAACCCTAAGCATCGACCGTACTTGTACTAAGCTGGTATTTAGCTTATACATCAGTACTACAAACCTTTACTGAAGTCTAATCTGAAGGCTAGCTAAATAGCTACTAGCTTAGGAAAGTTGATATTCTGTAAAGCTTATAAGTTTTTGGTCTATTACTCGTTCTGAATTTAAAAACATGCCTTACGAAAACGAGCCTCCTACGTTATGGGTCTAAACGGAAAATTTCTGAAAAAATACCTAAGCGAATAACCAAAGTATGCCTCAAAACATCGCAAAAAAAAAAATAACGCAAGCAAATTTCAATTAGCATTCCCGAAAATCTGGCATGCTAATAAGAATGGAACGAGCAGGCCGTGTACTTAAAAAATACATAGTGAAAACATTAGGCCTGGGGCTACTCGCGAGTAGGGTTGCTAAGTCGCGGTATCGAAAAACCGGATTCATGTAACTAAGAAACAGATAATGGGGATAAGTAAAAATATTAATTATTTTTCTTAAACTACGCCAACAGCTAAATAGATTTTAAATAGTAATTTGTGAAAAGTTGGTCAAATATCCTTTTAATAATTTATTTTGTTACATTACAAAAAACCTCAATTACGTAATTTTCACGTGTCCATGGTAGGAGTCACTCTCACGTCAAATGTAATTTCATCCAAATTCAAATATTATGAGATGCTTGGGCTCTAATTATACTAGGTAGTTAAACCCTACTTCTGTTTTATTTATTTTGGTTATGACATTGCTTGTCATTCATGATCGGCTGCATACACATAGCTACATTAAATAATATTAACTCCACCATCTATGAATCAATTTATATAATAGTACATGTAAAAACAAAACTCTTTTTTAGTAAATAATAAATTATGTTCTTGTAACCAAAAAGCCAGAAATACACGGATTCTGGCTTTGCGCTTGACAACCCTAGGAAGAGTAAGAGAGTTGTGTATACTTCGCGGAATCAACGCGGTGCACCTGAGCTAGTGCGTTTGTTTAGGCTGACCCAATTCATACCTGATATTCTTGCCTCAATTATTATGAAAATATATGGGAGGCTTATTGTAATTTATTTCCTGTATTTATTTTTTATATTTAGTTTATTGTAATTATTTTATGAAGATTTTTTTTTTCAATTAATTAATTTTCCTCTTTAAAACCTATTACATCATTCAATTCTTTTTCCATTTTTCCAAAATTGCATTCCAGTGCCTACTTTCATTATTCCAATAGCAATCCAGCGCTGGATTGGATCATTGAATTGGAATATTGTAAACCGACTATTAGAAGTAAATACCAAAATGAAACATTAGTGTTAAATAGACTTTAATTTATTACAATATAGTGAACCATCTGATATCTAATCAAAATGGTGTGAATGTACTGTGTTTGTTAGCAACAAAAATGTAACTGTACAAAATCTACAAAATCCCTCTTTCTCGGGCCTCAAAATTGTAATCTCAGATACAATAATCCCCTAATCCCGATACTTATAATATTCGGGTGTATCGGGTACGCACGCTAATGTAAGAAGTTTTTAATTAAACCGTCGGTTAAGAGCACCGGTCCTCGGAGGGAAGGGAGGGGAGGGAGGGGAGGAAGGGAGAGGATATTGCCCACGATCCGAAGTACAAACATATTTAGGTCCGGTGTAGTGTAGCCCTAATCATCCCCAAGTCGCGGCCAGTGTAAACAGCGCCTTATACCCCTTCCGGTTATTAAAATCATAAATATGTAGGATTAAGTCGACCGTAATTAAAATGTTTTAATTAAAATAAGTAATTAAGACTTATTTAAGAGCATGATTTTTAACGTGCTTATAAACTAATATTTAATTATATCTACAAACTATCGAAGGCCAATTATTATGAAAGAATTATAGATACTGATTCATGATATTTTGATGTCTATTGTCTTTACAAATTGCTTAAAATAATTAATGAATAAAATCTTGATGATCTTCAGGCTTAGCCTACTGCAGACGCCAAACAAACACAACAATATCTCTAATATTAAAGTCGATATACACTTGTTAATGTAACAGATCTAAATTAAAAAAAAACATAATCTTGTTACCATTACATAACCTCTGAATAACATAAAAAATCCTTTATTTATTTATTATTTTTTTTTAATGCTCTTGTCCCTGATTTTTATTCGAGGGATTTATGTTCCGAATACAATTTATACTATCCTATGTCTACACACTTATCTTCCATTTCTATTTTCTGTTCTGTTAATACTGTTTACTCCTTTTATTACTTTAACACAATATACCAAAAATTCTTCCCTATTTTTCTTATCTTTTACAATTTCCTTTATGCTATTAACATTTATATCTAATCCTATTTTCATCTCCAGATCATATCTTGGCCTCGCATATATTGGACATTCTGTTAGAAGATGTGGTATATCTTCTATTTTACTGGGGTCACGCCTGCGAAGCGTTACAGATACCCAGAGAGCCCACCGTGCCCGGTCAGTGCCTGTTCGGGGTTGATAGGTTAAATGAACTTTAATCCTTCGATCGGGGATTCTTGGAAATGCTATTGTATTCTATTGCTGTCGCGATCACCGGTGTTCGTATGGGGCTTGACGAGTTAAGACTAACAAATATTTTCTTTTCCAGATGGGCGAGACGGCGCGGACGATGACGCCTCGAAAGTAAGTTATAGCCATTCAGATAGCCATTACAAGTTGGCGGCTTTATGGCCAAAGCGCATCACTAGTATATCAGTCAGGGCTGCTACAAATTTAAAAAATACGTGAGGCACTCGGGAACTGCCGCGGTAAAGCTATTGCATAGCATTTTTTATCAACTTAGGGCGTTTCCACATTATCCGATCCGATATCGGTGTCGGACGCCGATCCGGTATCGCGGTAAGTAAAATGTATGAACCGATATCCGATATTGGGCCGGACAATATGAAAGACAGGTACACATTTCATACATTTTACGTACCCCCGATATCGGATCGGCGTCCGACATCGATATCGGATCGGATGATGTGAAAACGTCCTTATGCAATTAGTCTAGTCGCATGCACACAAACACCGCGCCGAAGTCTGGCAAAGCCGCACCGACCGTCGAAATGGGATATGTTAGGTTTTTTCGTTACGGAATTTCTTAATTCGTTCGCCGCGCTCAAATTTCGCAGTAAAACTGTGCAATAGCTTAAAAATGTATAGGGAACCTGTATGAGAGGCAATATAATATAAAGTAAATAATGTAGCACACGATGTTTATAAAAACAACACAAATAAATACATTTTTTTTTTGGATTTAGGTAGGACGTAAATAGGCAGCACTTCTTTGTTTAAAACGTAAAGGAACTATAGATCACAAGATACTGGGTTATATTATCTGCAATTCGATGCTATCGTTTTGTGTCCTCAATCGCTGACGTTGTCTTATAAACTATAGTATGTGTCAGCCCTGATAAAGGTCGTCAGTCCTCTGATAAGCTCGCTCCCTCGCCGCCAATAAAGTGATTAAGTCACAAATCGAACCTAGATGGCGCCACTTATCCGTACACCGTACCTTTTGCTTTTTCCGCTTTTATTCCGTCTCGATACTTTATTGTTCAATTCGGTGTCATATTTTTTCATGGCGGTGATATCTTGCAGTGATCTAGGGAGGGGACTACCTCATTTTATTAACTTTTTATTATCTTTGTCTTTCTACCTTAGATAGTATCAAGCGAACAGTAAAGTATTAATAAATTAAGTTACTTATACAGATCAAAAGTGACTTTTAATAAAAATACGTGTGGCACTTGGGGACTGTTGCGGTAAAGCTATTGCATAGCATTTTTTATTAACTTATGCAATTACAATTCGCATATGTCCAGACTCTAGTCGCACGCACACAAACACCGTGCTGAAGTCGGCACAGTCGGTGCGAGTGGCGGTTGTTAGGTTGTTTTCGTTACAAAATTTCTTGATCCTCAAATGAAAACTAAACACTTATGAACATTCATCTAAAAGTACCTTCTTTTTATCGTTTTTCGATATTTTTCTCAGGCAATATAATTTGTAAGGCTGGTACATAAATCAAATAATAGCTAATCGGCCTGGCATGCCAACTGGCGAACGGCTCTATTACAAATAAATTGCCCCGCGCCATACGTGCTGAGAAATGACATACGGCATTATTTATTACGGACTTCCCGACGAAAAAACAGAAAGAAGTCATTCTGATGTAATTGAGCCGTTATTGGGGCACGCCAAACGACGGGAATCAAATATTCAGCGACTCGGAATTATACTAGGAAATTATTTTCAGAAATAAGGATAAATTAAGTTGTGAAATTATGAAAGGATATTTTTGTGGGGGCATTTTTTATTTTTGTGTTTTACATGTCAACCGTAATATAGCAAAGTAAGCAAGTAAAGAAGAATATAGAAGGTAAACGTTTTAATCACACGACATTATCATACGATTTAGACAACAAATACGGCGCCAGTTAAAAGCTACTCAAACAAACATAAGTCACAAAGCTAAAATGACACTCGATTATCAAAACATTATCCGTGCCGTGTCCACATTAGGCGCCATTTGTACAAATGACACTAAAACGAAATCTATTCATTTCCTCCGAGCGAGCGGTAGATATTGTCGGAGCCACGCGATCCCGACATTACGATGTAAGCAATACCTTCGACACCAGAATTCAATCTTAAGAGCTACCGCACACCTGAGACACGACTGTCTTAAGACAGACTATCGCATAATAAAATGCACTAGATGCGCACATTTGAGACAAAACGTCTATTAGACAAAGTTGTCTAATGCGCCCCGCGACAAGTCTGACTAACGACAGTCGGCTTCCCTTTGAAGTGTATGCGAGCGCGCACATCTACGACAAAACTGACTAGCCACAATAGACATAACTACCAGTAGTTCAACTGCAAAGAGACGGACAGGTTTCAATATAATTATCTATTTTATCAAATTCGTCGGGTTTCACTAAGATTATGAATGGAATGTGCCTCGCGCAGGCTGATATAATTTATTTTTAAATACCTACTTATAGATTTCAAAATCAGATTCTGACAATTTTAATCACATTTATTCTGCCAAAACACAAACAATAATACGACAAAAAAAGAGAAACACGTCCAGCGATCCAAGTACTATCTTTCCCGTCGAGTCTTTCCCGTTTACTTTTGAATCTTTATTTTTATCCGAATGAGAACTTTTCTATCTATATCTATAAAATCTCTCAGAACTGCTCGCAATAATACAACATTTTTTGTGCTTATGCCTTACATGCTTTCTTATTATTATAATAATTTCATGTAAGTGCAAAGTGTTTGGTTTTTTTTTTTCACACAACACGTTTACATTCATTGCTGCATTTAATAACAATATTACCTACATACAATGACTATTTTCCCTACTATTACAATTTTACGACTTATTTGTCGTCTGCGTCATATGCGACTGTTGCACGCGCTATTACATCCCATCTCTGTCGCACCGGGCATTCCATGCTGAATGCATTATGACTTCTCTGTTCCAGGTCTTCCTTCTTACAGTTTATGCAACACGGCCTTTTCCCTTCCTTTAGATCATCACACTCAGACTGGTGATGTGTTCCGGAGCAGTGGGCGCATTTCTCTTCGGCAGCGCTACAGAATCTCCGACCATGTCCGTACCCTAAGCAGCGCGAGCACTGGATTAGGGGGGACTGGTCGGCGACTCTGACGCGCTGGATATCTACATACAGATATCCTGCCTCGGTGAAACGCGCCCACAGCCCCGGTGACACATTGAGTACCACGTGCTGAGTGTGATCATCTTTACCTTTCTTTCTATACTTTACACTCACTCTGTCTTCTATCCCTCCCAGGATGTCCTCCACGAGGTGCTTATTTTGCCTCCTGATCGCTTCTAAGATGTCGTCATCGGTGTTGCTTTTTAGCACCCCGTAGAGCACAACCTGGGAATCCTTATTTTCTTTTTCCTGTGCTTCTAACAGTGTCCCCGCTTTTCCTATTTTATCCCTGACTTTGTCTCTATCTTTCCTATCTCTGAATCCTATAATTACTTTCCTGCCTTTTCCCCTCCTTATTCGGTCTACCTGTATTCCTTCCTTTTTTGCCTCCATAATTTTCCCTACCTGCTGTACTATTTCGGTAGTAGGCATAAAATTCTCCTTGTCCGCCACAACCAGGGAGTGGAGGGTCCTGTACTTAGGCTTGCCCCGGGTGACACTCGCATATGTTGGGGTCTCCCATTCCGGTTCGCCCTGTATCATGACCTGCCGCCCCCCGATTGCGTCGTTCAACGTATTAACCGCTCTCTCTACCTCATGTGTTACCGTTTCTACTACCTTTCCTTTTTCCTCCTCTATCTTTGTATGGATACTTTCTACATTTTTAACTGCCGTCTCTGTCAAGTAGTCCCTAAGCTCATGTATCATAACTTCCCGCTCCCCGATTACATCTTTCAGTGTATTTACCGCTTTCCCTGCCTCATGTGTTACCGTTTTTACTACCCTTCCTTTTTCCTCTTCTATCCTTGTATGCATTGCGTCATCGTAGTCAAAACAGTTTTGACTTGGTGTGCGCCACGTGATAGACACAACTGTCTTTAGACTGTGGTTAGACTGACTTGTCTATATGAAACAAGATTGTCTAACTACAGTCGTGTCTCAGATGTGCGCTCTCTCTAAGAGTCCGTATACGAAATTTTGCCGATGAATACGAAATTGAAAAGGTTCGCTGCAGAAATAAATTACATCTATCTGAGAGATCTGAGAGATCTGATCGCGTAAATGATACAAATGTGGACGCACCGTTAGGTTTTTTTCCCCTTATTAGACTTAAATATATATATATATATATATATATATATATATTAATTATTAGATTTAAAATATATTTAAGCGCGGAAAGCCGACTCGAACCTTGCGGCGAGTAATATAATGTGAGATTTAGGTTGTTTTGAATCGTGTTTTTTGGCATAATTTTTTTTTTCTTCTTTCTCGAATTGGATAGAATTTTATCTATAGATTATTTCTGTCGTTTTCTTTTTATGAATTACAGCTCCAAGTTGCCGAAATTAACAGCAATTCGTTGCCCATTTTCTCTAAAATTTTGCCGAGTTAGATATTTTTTTACTCAACTATTTCATATTAAAGTGGTAAAAAGTAATTCCAACATTTTATAGACGACTTTCTCAACAGTACATTGTATTTTTTTCATACCGTCAAGACGTCAATACAATCCATAAACAGGTGGTATTCTAAACCTTTTACAGCAAAAATTACAAAACTGTCGCGGGTTTGGGTTGGATTATTTAAAAATAGTTTTAAAAAATCTAGCTCCAACATTAGATTATAATTGAAATGATCTTACATGTTGTGCATTAAAACTTATAGAAGTACTGTATTTTAACTGTTAAATCACGTCTGTTAAATCAGCGAAATCGGCAAATCAACTTTCATATAAAATCAAGACGTTTATCTCCTAATGTTGCACTCTTTGAGTCATTTCAATTCGACACTTTCATAGCAAATCAAGACGTTTAACTCCTAATGTTGCACTCTTTGAGTCATTTCAATTCGACACTTTCATAGCAAATCAAGACGTTTAACTCTTAATGTTGCACTCTTTGAGTCATTTTAATCCGACACTTTTATAGCAAATCAAGACGTCTAGAAAAAAATTATCGGACGCATCCATAAGTCGCGGCTGACGGATGCGGCTTAACAATGTGCACGGTTCATCCGCGGACGTCAAAGACCTAGCCTATATGTCAATGGCAAACGTCCGTGGATGCAAAAACATCCGGCCAGCCAGATTCTGTTCGGACGTCCGAACGCTCAAGGTCGCGTCCGCGACTTATGTCAGACAATGTGCACATTTTAGTATATTTTGTATTGATCAGATAGAAATAAGCCGCATCCGATGAAAACGTCCGCGGACGTTCGTCCGATAATTTGTTCCCAGCTTAACTCCTCTTTGGGTCATTTCAATCCCACACTTTCATTTATTTTAAATAAATCGTTTATTTATCAAACAAAACAATATTTTACAATGCGCCACCGTACCACCACGAACCACGAAAACGTCGCTGGGTTTATCTGGGTTCCAGCGAGTCACTGTTACGTTAAGACGCTAAACTTAAAATGTTCCACTCTTTGGGTGGCTTTGTAACGTCATGCGTTGCGATGCATTTTTATATGCGCTGTTCGGAACAGGCAGCTCGAAGCGGCAAATCCGTCAATTCAGATTTGTACTTGATGAAACGCGCTGGAACAGTCCAAATTTTCTTGTACTTATTGTAAACAGTTAACATTACGTTTTTCTTAAAATTTTTGAATGCCACGTCATAGCGTTCTCAAATTCTTTTTTACATATTAAAAACATAAAAACGTATATTTGCAAAGTAATAATAACACATTGATTTGAAGGTATCATTTTACAATCAGTTTGGAGTTAATCAATGTCATTACATCGGCGATAGTGCCGCCACGAGCGCGGCCCGGTTAATTTGTAACGGTTAACTGATCAACATCACGACCCAACGCGACCCATACTCACTACCCGTCACGCCGTGTAACCCTTGCGAAACATCCATCGGTCATTCGCGACAAATATGCGGACAATTTGTTCGACATATTCCGAAAATTGAGAGGAAAAAGGATAGGAAAACATTTGAATGTTACCAATAATAATGCCTCGTGTACTGGTTTCGGTGACGGTGGCTGGTTTTATTGAACCCAAAGTAGCCACGCAGAAGCTTTTATAGTGCCCAATTGTGTGCGCAGTACACAAGAGCTCTCTTTTTTTTATTCTTATAGCCCATGGGGACAGATGATAACATGAGAGAATCGACACAACACAATGTTGCAACATCAATAAAAGTCCAATAGTACTGACATATTCAATAAATTAAATTTCACAATTTCCATAATGCTACAATGCATGAATTAGCTAAAATATATCCTTAAAGGAGATATTAAGTGAAATCAAACGTCACACAAATTGCCGTCGAAATAACACACCGCGCCGTATAATTTACTCCTTAACCACGCGCAGCACTCAAATGAGGTAAAGTGTGGTATTATCAAAAAATTGGCTTTATTATGAAACTATTTGCCGGTAACTGTCTTGGACAAATAAAAAATTAATACGGTAGGGACGGTTGGGTAATATCCCTCAATAATAGGACGATTGATAATATTATTGACCGTCTTTTTATCATTTAGAGCGAGACTGTACTTCAGTCCGGACCAACGCCTACAACTCTACAAGGCGCAGGTTCGGCCTCATATGGAATATTGTTCTCATCTCTGGGCAGGGGCGCCAAAATACCAACTGCTCCCTTTGGATCGTATCCAACGAAGGGCCGCTCTAATTGTTGACTGCCATAGTGTTTCAAACAGCTTGGACCCCTTGGAATTACGCCGAGATGTAGCATCACTCTGCATCCTCTATCGGTTGTATCACGGGGAGTGCTCTGAATTGTTCGGAATCATACCACCTGCAACTTTTCGCCATCGTCCCACGCGAAAAACATACCATCCTCATCACCTTGATGAGTGGCAGTCTTCCACAGTGCGTTTTTCACGTAACTTTCTGCCGCGCACTGTAAAACTCTGGAACGAACTGTCACCAGCAGTATTTCCGGACCTATACGACTTGCAAACCTTCAAGAAAAGAGCGTATTCCCTCTTAAAAGGCCGGCAACGCACCTGCAGCTCTTTTGATGTTGCGAGTGTCCATGGGCGACGGTAGTTGCTTACCATCAGGTGACCCGTTTGCTCGTTTGCCCCCTTATTTAATAAAAAAAATACTTGTACCCATTTACAGCAACATTTGAATGTTATTCGTATTTAATGTAAAACTAAGTGTCTAAACACAGTATGCCAAAGTTCCGTGGTGGAAGTTCGGCATGATTCCTGCAATGTATTTTAAAATTACCGATGACACACCATGCCGAAATTACGTCACGTTATATTGTATGCGTTTGACATTGCTGACGTAATCATGCCGAACTTCCACCGCGGAACTTCGGCATGGTGTGTTTAGACACCATGTTTAAACGTGAAAAGGTAACAGACAGACAGACATAATTTCGTATGTATAGTAAAAATACAACATATATATAAAATAATTTTATGATAATGCAAAATAAAGTATACTTTCTTATTCTGGTGGCTTATAAATTAAAAGTAGGAGTATTGAAATGAGGAAAAAATAATTGCATTTTTGTCCGATGAATATGAAAGCAGTGCATTAGGGAAGGCGGCTCGCCACCGATTTTATCATTTCAATAAAATTATACAGGACTATAATAATAAAACTTTGCCAGATACAATGGGATGAGCTTCTTTATGAGGGTACTTTATTTTGAACTCTAAGGCGGTATTTTAAAGTTCGATTTTAATTAGATTCGTTTTGGAGGAACAAGTGTGTCTTTAGGTGTCACTTGTTATTCCAAATGAGGTTTTTACATTGATCTCGTTATAGAATCAATTATGCAACTTCGATACAAAGTAGCAAGGGAATAAATTTGCCGAATGAAAACATTTTAGCTAGAAGAAAAATACTTACATAGATGTTCAATGACAAATAATAGTCAATACTCAGGAATTATTCAGTATAATTATTATACAGTATGTCAGTATGTTTAATTTAAGTTGAATTTTTAGTCTGAAAAAAATTTAAGTTGAATTTTTAGTCTGAATTCTACTGAATTCAGACTAAAAATTCAACTTAAATTTTCTCATAAAAAGAACATTCGTAGACGGAGAAAAATAAAAAATTAATTAACAAAGATTCAAAAATCTGGACTCGTTTCAGCAGTCAAAAACAATACTTATTCAAATGAAACAAAAAGCAATTAACGTTAAAGTTATCCCTCCGTCCTCCGAGGATACAGGAGGAGAGATTATTGAAAAAATAATTAATAAATATTTATGGCGGGGCCACCTGAGAAGCGACACGGCCGAATCCACTCCTCGAGATCACATCTGCCGGCTGTGAGCCACGGGAAAACGGTTTATTACGAATGCAAAATTCTCCATTCATATTCAAAATTTTATATCCCGATGTGGCCGGGAGTGAGTTAATTTATTCCTCAGAGGGTAGCGGGGGGGAAGGGGCGTCTTGGGGAGGATTACTGAAGGGTTGCGCCGCGAAATTGACAGGTGCCTGTCAAAAATTACAATTAATAATTGAGATGCGGTCGTCGGCTGCGGTCTCTGTGCTGCACTTAGCAACTTAGCTGTGTTAACGATTTTGCGGGAAAGCATTGAACCTTTTATTAACACACTCTTAGCTGCAGATAAAATATTGTTACGGATACGGGCAGTTGTTTACCTGCGCGCGACAGTTGCGCGTACTTTCTAGAAAAGTCCAACCCTTGTTTAAGTGAATTGCGTGTTTACGTAAACTATCCAGAATGGAACGTACCAGAAAGTATGGCGGGCTATATAAAAGGTAAACAAGCCGGCAATCAATTCAGTTTTATACAAGCGATCATCAAGGCGACTTCGAAGTGAGAACAAGTGATCAATAGTGAGTGACAGTGATAGTGCTTAGTGTTTGGACTTAGTGCTTAGTGTTTGGATTTAGTGATTTGTGTGAGCTAGTGTTTGTGAATAAAGTCTTCAAGAGAGTCACCAGGTCTTTCTCTCTGAATCCTACGAACCCTAGCACCAGCAACAATATTCAAGCTTTCCAGCTGTACCATACTAAACAATTTCTAAAAACTTAAGTTGTTATCTATATTAACAAATTCTTTTATTATTTTGGAGATTTATTCTTAATGAGATTCTGAAATAAAATAAAATGCTAGTGCCAAATAAAAAGCTTTTATCTAAGTAAATATTATCACTTAATTTATCTGATATGTCTGCCTAACTCACCTATTAGATCTATATTTAATCTTTAAGATCAACTACAGCATGAGCTCCATTGAAGCTGTAGTATGTGTATTTCCACGAACTAAACAAACAGGAGGGTGCAAATCACACCGCATACTTCATAAAAACGTAGTAGCCTCTCACTAGCCGGCAGGGGTTTGATGGCTGGTTTTACAACTGGGATAGCGTTTAATGGTCGTAATCCACTACTATTTCATAGCCACTATAGGATTAGAACTCGCTGCCGATTTTAGGACCATAATATCTCAGTTATTTTAGTGCAAACTAATTGCTATTCATCTGTTAAGATTATGAGATTTATAATATGGTTATTAGAATTATGTTTTAGAAATAGCTGGCACATTTGTATTTATTAAAACTTTTAATAAGAACAGAATAGGTATAAAATCTTAAATAGTTATAAAAGGTCGTGTACGAATATAGACAAAATAAATTTAAGTTTCAGATAGATAAGCTTGTACGCTAAAATTTATAAATGAAACACATAGGTGAGGTAATTTAATATGTTATATCTGAAATGGATGGGGTATTTAATCTGTATGCATAAAATATTGCAGTCGCTCGGCTCGCATGTGAAAAATGAAAATCATCAATAAGCCTAGATAACGGCGAACATATCGGTTTATCGACGTCGATTAATAACGGTCAGCCCTATTCATTTCGTGTCGATAATTTTATAGTGATCCATCCATCCATCCATCATGTAAACCAGATTTGCGATACGTAACTAATGCAAAATGCTATTTAAACGATAAAACTTGTAATTTAAAAGCGAGTTACCATTGAATTAAAATGGAAGCAATGTTTTGTGAGAAGCAGAACGCATTAGCACCAGTGGAACACAAATACAACGAACAAAGCCTTTATTAATAATCCATTTATTTGCGCTATTCGGGAATTTCCATCGCTCGTCATAAATATTTTGTCCGATTACCGCCCGTTCGACAGCCGCGAGGCGCAAGAAAATGTTAATTAACGACTCCATTGTTTCGCCTTCGGCTCGAGACGGTGCCGCTTCCGTTTCCGGCGGCCGTTCCTTAGACTTTATGTGCCTTTCCCTCATTTTTACGTCATACGGCACCGCCGCGTAATGATTTTAATTTCCTCTAATCAAGCCTTCGGCGGGGCTTAAGAATTCTAATCATGCGCGCGGCGGCTGACAGAAACATCGCCACTTATTCTGATTGCGTCGAGTGTGGCTCTGAATAATTAATCCGCCTTTATTTTGTGTTATTCTCTCTTAACGGCGACGGAAGCGTGACGTCCTTGCTTATGAATCGCCCCGGATTTTACAAATTGCCGTTTGTTTACGCGTCGCACCATCGCAGAGAGATTATGACTTCATTTCAGAAGTTACTGCTAGCAATGAATGTGTACATGATTTAAAATTCAGCCTTGACGATTATATAGTACGTTTTATAAATGTTAAGAATCTATTGAAAGCAGACACCAATCATACCTATTATAGCGCGGAATAATCGATTCTGTAATTTTTATTGGAACGTTAAAACATGATAGCCATTATCAGGAATATCAAAGCGTAAAGTTTAATTATGTGGGGGCCAACCCTTCAGTAACGGGCGCATTTCGTCGTCTAAATCACGGAGACGCCACTCGCTATTAATTTTTTGATACCGGCGCAGCCTGACGTGAGCCGCATGCCGGGAAACGAAATGCTTTAGTTTAAGCCCTTTATTGTACTAGTACAGTGTTTACCTTTGATAGTAATAGACTCAACTTTTCAATACACGAATAACACAGTTTTATGTAACAACTAATCCTGAAATATTCGTAAAGAAGTTTCTATATTCATAACCAATGACCATGTTGTAAGTACATACAAATACTTACAACATGGTCAATATAAGTTCTACGTTATACACATGGACTATACTCGTAAATCATCATCATACCAATATTTTATGAGCTTTAACATTTAGGTACAATTTTTACATAATATATCTCTCTTATTTCCTCGTCCTCTAATATACTCGTCGAAGAACCATAAAACCTGCAATATAGGTACATTACTTTTAACACTCAATTAAGACTTCATTAACCTGACTACATAAATCTAAAGGCCAAGTAGCATAAGCCACTTCCACCCTTGTTCAGAATCCTACAAAGGCTCGCTCGACCGTTTGGTGTTTTGCGGTCCAAAAACGTACAATTAACAACCCTTGCCTCCTGTTTAGTATTCGCGGCGATCATCGCCTCACACCTACCACCAAATAAATTTCGACCAAGAAAATTGCCTCCTGATTAAATGTGATGGGTACAAGTGAAGCTTTGAAGGGGCAATGGAAAATACTAAAACGATAAAAAACTCTTGATATTGTGTAAAATATTGATATTACGGCGAAACAAAAGTTGATTTAAGGAATTTACTCAAATTTACGTATATAAGTAATTATTTGTGGTGAACTCAATCCACATCCAATGCATTTTTAATACAAACATAAGTATGTCTGTTATGTCTTTAAATCACTAGAATAAATAAATAAAATAAAATAAAAAACTCTTTATTTAAACCGCTAATTAAAAAATTCAGTTTACAAAAGTTAGAAAACAGTTTAAAATGGTGGCCTTACTGCTGGAAGCAGTTTCTTCCAGGCAACCATAAGAATAGTTTTGATCAAATCTGACATCGTGATACTACTAGTCCCGAGAAATATGTGACTTGTAAGCGCAACTAAGTTGTGTTCAACACCCAAAATAATGGAATACATAGGTAGCACTTTCACTACAAATATACAACTAGGATACGAAAACTACAAATCGCAAAAAAACTTAAATGTTTACTTAGCAACCTGATTCCAAAATGTAAAACAATATCAGGAAATAAAGATTTACGTCCTCATTGTAAACATCGACTCATAACCCTCGGAAAAAGGCAGTAAGTAATAAAATGTGAAAAACGATTACAGACCAATGAAGCGTGCTTCCCTCTGGGGCGCAAATATACCCCGCACACTTCAAATATGCCTTTCTTAATCGTTCTCATAAAACAAAGATCGTCTCCCCTCCACAAAAAGTATGAAATTACCTTCCCCCCTCACCCCCATGTATCGCCGCAAATTGATTCGTCAAATTACGCCCTGATCGATGTTTTTTCATTGTCAGATTTTCATTACCCCAAAGTGGCTAAGTGCGTTTGTTTGAAAAGAAAAAATAATTTTATATTTCCGCAGTAAAAAATATTGACGAATTATGGTATTACTATGTAAAACCATAAAAATATTTTATATCGCTTAAAATTAGAAATAAATTGTAAGATAAGGGATGAGTGCATAAAAAGTGTTACATATCTGTGAAGTGTGAAACATGGATTACCTTTTTTCATTTTGAAATTGCAGTACATTTAAATTTTAATCATATTATTAGGATAAATTATTTCGTTATCGCAAAAAAAACTCTTCCGCTCTACGCTGTCTACGCACGCTACGCCGTAGTATGCTAGGCATAGTAATCTACGCCGTAGCATGCTACGCCGTAGTATGCTACGCCGTAATGTGCTACGCCGTAGTATGCTACGCCACAGTATGCTACGCCGTAGTGTGCTACGCCTTAGTATGCTACGACGTAAGTGCGACCGCACATCGGAGACACGACTGTAGTTAGACAGTCTTGTTTCACATAGACAAGTCAGTCTTACGACACAATTAAAACAGTTGTGTCTATCATGTGGCGCACACCAAGTCAAAACTGTCTTGACTACGATGACGCAACGCATACAATTGTATAATATTAAACAGTAGAGAACGCCCGGACAGAGTAGACAGAATTATAGAGTATGCCGAGTGCCGACTTAGAAGTTAGAAATTTTTAAATTTGACGTTTATGACGAAAATCGCTACGAACTTAAAACTATGACATATTACAGGCATTAGGGTTTCCTATTACTGTATTTCTCTGGGATGTTAAAATGTTAAACACGTTAGAAACGGGTTGTGAAACACGTCAATTTTAAATAATTTATATTTTAAACAACTTAGGTATTTCAAATAACAAGTTATATATTAATAAAATTAAAACTGACTGAAATTATTTTATAGTTATAGATAGAAAAGTTCTCATTCGGATAAAAATAACTTCAAAAATAAACGGGAAAAACTCGACGGGAAAGATAGTACTTGGATCGCTGGACGCGTTTCTCTTTTTGGTCGTATTATACTTTATGTTTTGGCACATGTGATTAAAATTGTCAGAATCTAATTTTGAAATCTATAAGTATTTAAAATTAAATTATATCAGCCAGTGCGAGGCACATTCCATTCATAATCTTAGTGAAACCCGACGAATTTGACATAATATATTGAAACCTGTCCGTCTCTTTGCAGTCGAAGTCCAGAGCTCGGAACGGGTATTTTTTTAACCAGGTTAAAACGTTCTATAACCAGGTTTTCGGATAAGTGCTCGTTCAGAGCGAAATAGAGATGCGAGCGGTATTGCTTCTGAAATCAACCTGGTTAATTTCTCGCGGAAAGTAACTCTCGGAACCGATATTTTTTCAAACAGGCTAAAACGCTCTATAACCAGGTTTTTGGATAAGTGTTCGTTCGGAGCGAAATAGAGATGCGAGCTGTATTGCTTCTGAAATTACCTGGTTAATTTCTCGCGAAAAGTAACTACTGGAGTGATATCTTCTATCCCTTTCTAGTGCACCATCTAATAGCCAATAGGCCATAACTTGTTTATGTGTGGACAATGGGTGATGGTCGTGGTGTGTGTGAGTGGGCGGGGCGAACATAACCGCGAACGGTTCTAACCGGTATTTTGAGCAGTGAGCAATTTAATTTTGCTCTTAGAACAAAACCAGAAATAATTTCGGTCCGTTCAGAGCGGAATCGAAATGAAAACGCTCTTTTGGAAATGTATGGCGTTTCTAACGAACAGGATCGCGAAGATTAACCAGGTTTCCGAGCCCTGAGTCGAACTACTGGTAGTTATGTCTATTGTGGCTAGACAGTTTTGTCGTAGATGTGCGCGCTCGCATACATTTCAAAGGGAAGCCGACTGTCGTTAGTCAGACTTGTCGCGGGGCGCATTAGACAACTTTGTCTAATAGACGTTTTGTCTCAAATGTGCGCATCTAGTGCATTTTATTATGCGATAGTCTGTCTTAAGACAGTCGTGTCTCAGGTGTGCGGTAGCTCTAATGTGCTATGCCGTAGTATGCTACGCCGTAGTATGCTACGCCGTAATGTGCTACGCCGTAGTATGCTATGCCGTACTATGCTACGCCGTAGTATGCCATGCCGTAATGTTCTACGCCGTAGTATGCAAGGCGTAGTATGCTACGCCGTAATGTGCAACGCCGTAGTGTGTTACGCCATAGTGTGCGACGCCTTAGTATGCTACGCCGTAGTATGCTACGCCGTAGTATGCTATGCCGTAATGTTCTACGCCGTAGTATGCGTAGTATGCTACGCCGTAGTAAATTAGCTACGAGCTCCACAAATAATGCTACAAGTATTTTCCTTGGTTTTACCATTATAATATCATTACTGGGGTACAGAAATAAATTATTATTTTGGTCAGGTATTAAAATACCATCAATTATAAATTTCCGAAATCTCCTTAGGAGCTGCTTAACTCCCCGCGGTTGTGTCACAATCCTGACGGGACGAACAAGCCGCTCATAATACCATAAGCTAATAATCTTAACTTACTTAAAAACCTTATATCCGATGCTTACGTTGATCGCATTTATTTAAATTTAATATTTCAGGTGGAGTGTTAGTAAAATAAGGTTATTTTTATGAAAAATGCAATATAACATAAATAACACATACATGACAATGTATATGACAAAGCATTGTGTGCTTACGAGTTGCTGAAAATGTAATTTAAAAAAAGAAAAAATAGAAATACATCAGACAAAAAAACCATTTCAATTGAAAAAAAACGAGTTTGATGAGAACAATTATTATGAGTGTTTTTACATGAGTATTTGAGCTACTTTGTTTAGTGGGGTATGAAATTAAGAGTCCGTATACGAAATTTTGCCGATTTTACCGAAATTGCAAAGATTCGCTACAGAAATATTATCTGGGGGCACGGCAGTGCCCCAGCCAAGCTTTTTAGCAAAGGCCCGGCCGTACCATACTTTTCTCGAAGCCGTTCGTGGCTATTTCACAACCCCTTTATCTTCGATGTTAACAAAGCTAGGGATTTAAAATTTCGGTCACTAGGAGCAAGTATTAAAACTAGCTTAACCTCCAAATAACATGAAATTTCGATAAATAGTTTAGTAGTTACGGATGGTCAAAGTTACTACATTTTGTCACTGACTGACAGATCATCAAAATTCTAAGGTACTTCTAGCAGACTTAGAACTTTGCAATTTGGTACCCGGATAGGTCTTAATTCACAATGAAAGGAAAAATTATGAAACCGGCCAAGTGCGAGTCGGACTGGCGTATATAGGGTTCCGTACCGTAAATTTGTATGGGAGCCCCCCTTTAATAATTAGTTTATTTAATTTTTATTATTAATTATTAAAGTTAACATAAAATTGAGCGTTTCCTAAAATTTTCAAAAACCTTAGTTTTTGGACCATTATGGACATAGAGCAAAAATAGGAAAAAAAATCGTGTTTGTTGTATGAGGCCCCCCTTTAATAATTTATTTTATTTTGATTAGACTATTAGCTTTTATAACGACACATAATTTATGAAAATCGCAATTATCTAGCTATTGCGGTTCTCGAGATCCAGTCTAGTGACATATGGATGTACGACGGACAGACAGCGAAAACTTATTAATAATAGGGCCCCGTTTTCATCCTTTGGGCCGGGAAATCTAAAAACTGAAATTGAAAAATAATAATATAATACTTTAAGTATTAAATAAAATAAAAGATTTTTATGTTTGTAACTTTGCAAGAACAGTATGAGTTTCGACTGCATATTTGTTTGACGTACAAAAGGCTTTAAGTTAGTTATGAATTTAATGAAATGGTATTAATACTTCAGTCGGAATTTCCAGGAATTGCTATTGTATTCTATTGTTGTCGCGATCACCGGTGCTCGCGCGGGGCCTGAAGGATTAATTAAATAAAAAATAATATTAACAACGTTAATAATGAAATAATAATTAAATTCGATTTAAATATTATAAATGTAATCACTAATCAGTACTGAGATATACATAGCATAATATGGGAGTTTTAAGTTATCGTATAAAATAAGGTCCTTTCCTGCGAAGAACGTCGACACGCTTACAACAGTGCTGCTATGTATTCAACGGTAATGCTAAAAATGACCACCTTCAAGTAGTCAATTATATTTAAGTTTTTTAGACTCAGAACTCAGAAGTATATTTACGATACGTTGTCCACCTATAGAACTAACGAAGCCTCAAAGAAAAAATATATTAAAGGAGATAAGGGAATGGGTGCTAAGCTAAGTACAGAAAAGTTATAACGTGACCTGAAAAGAAAATAAAAAAACCTTAAAAAAAGAAATGAAATCCCACCAAAACATGAAATATGAAAGGAGCCAAGCAAAATATTGCATAGCTATTCAATACTTCTGTCGTAAAAAGTTTTCAGATCACATTCAAGCCAAGCCTTCAACTTATTTTGTAATTTAAATCAACATTCAGTAAATGTATCAATATATTTCTTTACTTTATAATTATTATAGTAGCTTGGCAATGAGCACTAGAGAAATAATCAGCTACTAATTTGATTTATTGGGTACCATCAGCCACATGCGTCATTACATATTAAAACACTTTACGTTTGCTGTCTTTTACATTTCATGTTTTGGTGGGATTAGGTTTTTTCCCCTTATTAGACTAAAAAAAATATACAAAGCCGACTCGAACTTGCGGCGAGAAATATAATGTGAGATTTAGGTTGTTTAGAATCATGTTTGGATAGAATTTTATCTATAGATTATTTCTATCGTTTATTTTTTATGAATTACAGCTCCAAGTTGCCGAAATTAACAGCTATTCTTTGCCCATTTTCTCTAAAATTTTGCCGAGTTACATATTTTTTTACTCAACTATTTCATATTAAAGTGGTAAAAAGTAATTCTAACATTTTATAGACGACATTCTCAACAGTACATTGTATTTTTTTTCATACCGTTAAGACGTCAATACAATCCATAAACAGGTGATATTCTAAACCTTTTACAGCAAAAATCACAAAACTGTCGCGGGTTTGAGTTGGATTATTTAAAAATACTTTAAAAAAAAACTAGCAAACAAAACAAAATTATAACTGAAATGATCTTACATGTTGTGCATTAAAACTTATAGAAATACTGTATTTTAACTGTTAAATCACGTCTGTAAAATCAGCGATATCGGCAAATTTCGTATACGGACCCTTAATTTACTGAGATAAAATTTTACTCAGCTATTTACATTTAGCCAGTGGTGTTTTAATAACGAAATTAATTTCCAAAACAACGGATATGCCCGTCGAGCTTAAAATCTTAATTGAAAGACATTGAGAGATTTCAATTCAATTACTAAACCACATTTAACGAAACCGAATGCCTTCGCTTCAGGAATAATTTCGTTCGGAAAAATACCATCGAGATCATCTGAGATTCGGAAAAGTCGGGAAAAGTCGGGAAACGTCGGGAAACCCTCCAACATGATTGATGCAGGGGGTTTAAACACAATTGGAAAATTTGAAAATGAAGATCATTAGCTGCCCCTCCTGCCTGACTTTTATTGGCCGACCGTCAATCATTTTACACGCGCCAAGCGAACCTATAGAGACTATATAGTATTTATGAGGCCGAAACGAGTCCCATAAGAAGATTATTTGTTTATGTCGTTTGAAAAATATTTCGTGCTGGTTATCAGAGGATAATTAAGTAAGCAAAATTACAGTAAATATTGCTACTTTCAAACGTGACCTGCACTTATATTGATGACATTAAGAAGGATTTTCAACAGCTTTTTATCATGTGGAACATCACAGAATGGCAGCGTTAGCGGTGACTTCTGCCACGCGCCTAATATCTTTATAAGTTTTACTATGCAATAAAGAACTACTGCACAAGCCCTAAAAATCATAATACCCTGTTAGCGTCTTAACATCTAAGGGTAAATTCATACTGCAACATGACAGGTTTCCGCTCGTATTGACTATCTGTTCCAAATTATAGAATCTCATTTAACAATGACTTGTGAGCCATTGTTAAATGTACAGGCAAACACTGTGGTGTTTGCCTGTTCCACGAATAAAAGTACATCACAACGCCTCGTAACATTGCAAATCGGATCAAAACGTACACGTAACCGATACTGTCAATCGTTTCACTACGTTTGAGGACGTGTTATTAGGGCATTTAGCCCGAGTGCTAACGAGCTTTGTTTCGGCTTTGTCCTTTACAATTAGGCGGACAATGCAACTGTTATCGCGGTGTGTACAATGCGCCAGCGCCGCCACAATGCACGCTCAATATCTTTATGACTGCTGAAGGCAGATGCACCGCTTGTTGAATCAGACTCCTTCGTTTTATACTTAGCGCAGTGTAGTTGCACGCAGAGAACTTGCTGAATGTTTTGTTGTCTCACGATTATTAGAATTCTGAAGGTGAATGTTCTATGAAAAGTTTACATGAGAAAACATTAATTAGCTTAGCAGTAGGTCTTTATTTTGAAAAACTAGACATAGTCTACATCTAAATTGACGCTACAGTGGAGTAATGCAAATTGCAATACTTAACAGTCTAGCGCATACAATTTCATGCAAAGAATATTCTGTGACATGTCGTGTTGCTCTACTAGAGTGTAAAATTACGCCTAGTGCGGTCTCACTTTTAGTGATTATTTTTTATAAATGATGTAATAAGTTAAACATGTGTGTTTCTTAATTTAAAGTTCTGGATACTATAATTGTATGCCAATTTTCTTTACCCACATATTATCGCAACTTCCCAAATACCCTAGTCTCTGTGCTCGCCTGCCCTGTGTGTATCACGGCGAGACACGTTGAAGGCGCCGCTTTGTGCCCACTTCCTCTGCCCCCCCCCCCCCCCCCCCCCTCTCCCCCTCGCCCCGCACCTGCCGCTCCCCGGTGAATGCACATTTGACGTCACCGCCACCGCACCTAATAACTATTTTGCATGTCACTAAAACGTACATTAGTTTTTGGTGTTTTGGTGTTGTCTAGGTTTATTATATTTTGTTTATAATATACAATGGTAAATTAATTTTAAAGTATATAAGCCTAGTTTTCTATTTAACTGTTTCCTGTATTGTATTGTTTCCATGGCGTATTTTTTTCAACAACTACCACATTTCTACGTACATATTTTAAGTCCAAGCAGGTGACGATATCACACATCGTCTCGCAACGTCACCGTGTCACGAAATGTCACCATGTCACCGTGACGTCACCGTGTCACTAGCCACTAGGACATGCCACCGAGTGCGTGATGGTGTCGTTTGTAATTGGATAAGCAGCTAACTAAAAATTATCATATTAACTTGGTACCTATTTCAAAATTTCAAATCTTACGTGATGATATTTCACGTCGTCATGTCACCGTGTCACTGTGACACCGGATGCGTGTAGTGTCGTGTGTAATCGGATAAGCGGGTAATTGCGGGAGCATTCCGCAGGTAACCCACATTCACGCGTCACCGCGACCTGTATTGTGATTGTGTTTGCGTATATTTGGCTAATTTGAGTTCGGTTTCTGGCCTTTTGAGGGTTTGCCGTTTGGGTGCGATGGTTTACCGATTAAAGTGGTATTGTTTTTCCGAAATATTCCTTCAATTTTTTAAAATTATTAATTTATAAGCAAGTAACAATATACAAATAACAATATTTATAATATAAAATTTGATGTTTGATCGTCACTTATCACAGAGTCATACCTATAATACACAAGATATCTAGTATAATAGGCAACAAAAGGTAGTTGTAGGCAAGAGTTCCTATTAGCGCCTTAGTAGTTTTTTGACAGCATCAACATCGAAGCAGTACACTATGATATACGCAGTATTTTATGTCACGCATCGATTTTACCCCGCTTTTATTTTGAATAAAGTCACAAAAGGCTATCCGACTGTTAACCAACTGGTGAACTACATAAATTAACTTAATAGCAATTTAACGTGACTCCCGTTAACGTTTAAATCAACGTTAATAATTAACTAGCATCAGATCACATGTCGTTAAATCGGCCTATCAGCGCCTCCCTCTTCATAAATATCACAGTTACACGTAGCTATGGGTACAGTATAAATCTTATATAGTAGTTGTTCTTAGATGAATCGTTAAATTATTATAATAATATGCTATATACAGTACAATAAGCACAGTAGCTCTTGGTGGAAGTTCATGTTAAACGTCAATAAATAACAGTCGTCTTGCACTATTTTCTCTTTGTTTTTAAATGGTAATTGTATTTATGAATGCAGAAAAAGTGCAACAAAATTATTTTTATTGCAAGTAAATGAAACTCTGAAATTTGCATAGTAGGCGAGGATACCTAAGAGTGATTTCAGATATCTTTCGGGAGCAGAACATAGCAGCACAAAGGTAACAAAAACTTGTCAATGAGCTAAGAGAATTTGATTTCAAGGACATAGCTGAGTTGGTCTACTGTGTTATATTGTGATATTAAATTTAGTTTCACGTCTCACGGCATTTACTATACGTAGGTACAAGAATTACACGTTACTCGCGAACGATTAGCGAATGTGGAATAATCTTGAGGTGTGTTAGTTTGTATGTTTGTAATTGAAAACGTTTAGTTAAGTCACGGATTAATAGTATTACATTTAAAGTAAGTAAGTACTCAGTAGTTTCTTTACACTAGAGCAGTGACGATCAATTATTAATAATAATAATAATATCTATGGACGCTTCTCACCACGTCAGTCTGGCCCCGTGGTAAGTACCTGAAGGACTTGTGTTACAGGTACCAGACAACGGAAATATATTTAATAATTTTATACTATACATATATTTAAGATTTTTACTATATGATACACATATTTAATACACATCCATGACCCAGGAACTTTATAAACTTTTTGTTCCGTCGGCGGGATTCGAACCCGCGACCTCTGGCTTGAGCTACCAACGCGCTCACCACTGCGCCACGGAGGTCGTCATTGTAATTTGTAAGTGAATTGTAATTTGTAAGTAAATATTGGAATGAAGTTCTGCTTTAAGAAAATAGAGTGCAATGTTAGTCACATAAGAAGTAATATAAAAGAAGACTACATAAGTTTTTGTAACTAATTAAATATGTAGACTTCAAAAACCTAAATTTATATACTCTTCTCATATCTGCAAAAGAATGTAACCATACTCCAAGCAAAAATTATTTGCACAATTTTATTAAATAAGCATGGAATACCGCCGAGTTTATTTAAATAGTAGAATGTTTTATGGTTTTGGGGTAGTTTATGGCGACAGGGGACTGATAGTCGGAGTCGTGAGTCGGGGAAGGAGACGAGTCAGAAAAAAAAATCCCGGTTATGTTTTATAGACGACGTGCTTTGAATGAAGGTGAATTCACAGTTCACGTGCTGCTTTGTTACGCCGAATTTGAATTCTCAACCTATTTTTATGGTGTGAAAGATATTTTAGTAGTATAATATTAATATAGTATAAGTGTCTTTTTTATAGCTTCTTTAGTACTCACAAATATTTTTGTGTTAAATTTTATGTTCCGTAGCACATAAACAATGTTATCTACTCGTATGGGTGAGTACATTTTCACTGCGACAGTTGTAGTTTTAGTAACCTTCATTACTTATTTTTTAAATGAAAATAAATTAGGATCATTATTTGAAAATTTCCAAGATCGCTTTGATAGATTTGTGCTTACGGTACGATCACAGTACGTTACTTTCATGTGTTGTTTATTATACATTTATTCTAGAAACCAAAATCTTCGCCCACAAATATTCAGGGGAAAATTCGGCGTAAAAAAGCAGCACATAAGAATACGTTCGGCGTTGAGCGATTCTTTATTATTCATGGGAGGCGGCCGGCCGAGTGTTTTATATGAGCGTCAATCGGGTATCAATTTGTGCCCCCGTATTAGCATGCGACAACATTGTCTTACAGACGTTTAGCAGTTTCATGTGAATTTTCAACTTCGGTGCGAATTTTTATCGTTTTGGGGGTTCATTGTTGTTTGGTTTTGCGCCTCAAATCATCAGTATAGGTTAGAAATATATAATACTATACAGGTATAGTCAGTTTGTTTTGAATAAATGACCTTTTAACTGAGTAAATGACCTTTTAGCTAACTATACTTTGTATTTATAATACTTAAGTTTCAAGGTTGTAGTTGTCTTAATAAAATAAAAATAAAAAAATGTAAGGGATAATTCTAGCCAAACGTACTTACAGTACGACTATAACTAGTAAGCTGCTGCCCATGGGACGAATTAACATTTTTAAGGACAATAATGACATATCTGAAAGCGTAAGATAAACTGGTCCTTCACTAGAGAGGAGAGTTACTGTCAATACACAAGTGCCAAAGTCAAAAATATGTTTACCGGATATAACCGTCGAAAAAGCTAAATATTTTCCCTTTTTTTGTTGTCTTCATTTTATCAAACGCTAATCTCCCAAAGCTCTCAGCTCGTTGTCTCGGCGTCTGCAGTGTCGCGTTATGAGTGTTCGGTAAAGATACGGCAAGATGACAACGCTACATTACCGCATACATACACTACACAGTACACTATTCAGTATACACCAGTCACCAGATATACACTACACAGTTTATCTGGGTGTTGCATGTGAGATAAAAAGTCAAATGTCTGTTGAATTTGATTGAATCCGGATACTTGAGTAGTAAGGCCGGTATAACTAGTCAGTAAGTACTTAAGATGCGACCCAGTCTCATGACGCGGTTCGGCTCTGTGATTGGTCCAAATTTTGACAGCCAACCAATCACAGATACTGAACATCATGACGCGAGATTAATGTTTAAATTAGTCACAGACAAGATCTTTAGGAACTGAGATTTTTTTATTATGTAATTTGGGACCGTCTATGGGCTATTCGCCCATGTCCTTTTTTGCTTTTTTTTTATTAAATAAGGGGACAAACGAGCAAACGGGTCACCTGATGGTAAGCAACTACCGTCGCCCATGGACACTCGCGACATCAGAAGTCTGCAGGTGCGTTGCCGGCCTTTTAAGAGGGAATACGCTCTTTTCTTGAAGGTTTGCAGGTCGTATAGGTCCGGAAATACTGCTGGTGACAGTTCGTTCCAGAGTTTTACAGTGCGAGGCAGAAAGTTACGCGAAAAACGCACTGTGGATGACTGCCACTCATCAAGGTGATGAGGATGGTATGTTTTTCGCGTGAGACGATAGCGAAAAGTTGCAGGTGGTATGATTTATATAGCTTTTACGCACCAAGGATAATTGAAATAATATTATCATTAATTGTAATTGTAGTAGTAGTGTTGTAAGAACTGAGGTTTTCTTTAACGTAAAATATAAAATAGCAAATCAAAAGAGTTATAATTGAATACGATATTCATGCAGGGAATCTCTTAAGGGATATATTTTGTAGAAATCTAAAAAGTTTTCTAAAGTTTTGCGACGATCCAGGAAGGACATATTATTTCAAGTAAGTATCTACAGTATATTTTATAAACAAAAATATAATTGCTATCTTATATTTCTATTGTTAAAATCTTATATCTTGCGGTACCATAAATATTTATAAATTATTGCTGTATACTTGTAAACCCTGCATTTATTTCAATAATCACTCTATCTAGAGGTATTAAAAAACTATCAAAATCCGTTACGTACTTTAAAAGATACAAGCATATATTGTATGAGGCCACACAGCGGGAAACGATTTCGTTTTATATAGTGATCCCTTAAAATCTTATATCTAAATTGAAAACTAAATCGTTTCCTCAGCAGCCATATGACAGTGAGGTAATAAGCGCGGGAGAACATTTCGTCGCGATGTTAGTCGAACTAACGAGGGATTGTTAATTTGAATTTACTATCGCGCGCTAATGAACGGGAAGATGATTGTTATAATGAGATTGTGTCGCGAGTCAACGGGGGTGTTCGCGCGTTGGGTTCACAAATAAACTGCTATATTTGAATTTCCTGTTATTGTATGTATAGTCTAAGGAAATAGCTATAAGAAATCATTCTTGTAGTTAATCTTATGGCTTAAAACAGTGGTGCCCAACTGGTATTGCTCCAAGGGCTATTTTGAAAATCCCGATAAGCCACGCGGGCACCGCGAAGTTTAAAATAACCATAATTGATATAAGATGTGCATGGTGTGACAGAGTGCGTGCCCACATAAGCGCCGCGCGCAGACTGTACAGCGACTCATACCATACATACAGCGTAATTTGACCCATATTGTTCGCCGGCGCCTAGATGTCAGGCTGCGGGCTACCAGATGCCCGCGAGCTACCGGTTGGGCACTACTGGTTTAAAAAGTTTAGTTACTCACAAATGGACTATTGTGTTTGCGTCAGACATACCTCCATCACTTTCTCTCAGGTCAGGTCGTATGTATTAACGTTGAGAAGAAGAACTTGCCCAAATCAGCGGCAGCGTTAGCTAAAGATTACGTACAATTTACATAGGGCGGCAGAAATAAACTGGCCTACTCTCATAAAAATATATGGCACTAGCCTAAACAAACACAATAAGCTCAAAGTAAGAGACGAAGATTTATGTTGTACCCATGTATAAGACACTAAAAATAGTACAACAAAGTAAGAAAGACGTACGAAGTAGAAACATTTATCTTTAAATTTTACTCTCAACACTTAAAGTTTCACAAATGAAAAGATACAGCAAGATGTTAGCAAAAAATAGATAGTACTGCTTTCAACGACTAAGGGTTGAAGCCAAACGATCGTAATTTGTGAGTTGTGAAACTCAGAATTTCGGCTGGCAGAAATTCTGGCATTTAGATTCATACAAAAGTTGATCCACATAAGCGTAATTTTGTGAGTCATGATCTGTATGAAAAAATACGCGACTGAAATTTTGCGACTCACAACTCACAAATTACGCTCGTTTAAGACACGGTCTCGCCGCAAAACCCACTCGACTCATAGTACGTCACAAAAACAATTCATGCCGTGAAGCGGGGGCAAGACGCACATTATGGCTGGCATCAAATATGCATCGCCGGCAAATGCCGCGTGACGCGTCTCACCGCGCGCCGTCACTTGGCTGTCTCCAGGCGGATGTTCAGACGACATAATTAAAAATTGCCGGGATACATGATACGGGGTACCGTTAAATGTATGGGTATTATCGAAAATTCTATAATTAATTATTATTATTGATCACGGATAAATATTTGTGTATTAATCCACAAAACATTTTTTGTATAACTAAACAAAAAATATTATTATCTAAAGAACATGATTGCATTCATAACTCAATACGTATTTTTGTAGATACACAAAATACAATTGCTTAACAGCGCTTAATTAAGAAATGAAATGAAGTATGTTTTAATTTACGTAGCACTTTCGGAATTATTCATATGATTGCTACCGTTCGAAAATTAATCCAACGAAAAGAATCGGCTAAAAAAACTCTTACGGGGCTATAAAATAAAAAAAATGTTAATCTACAGTAAACTTTTTTTTTTTAAGTTGAATACTCGACAATTTTCGGTTGAAAATGACGATTTACGAAAACGACGATAGCAAAATATTGAATGAACCTATTTCTCGAAAGTTAACTATACGTAGTATTTTTTAAACGTTATTTTATATACCTATTTCCCAGCATATAAGTCATCAATAACAAGTACGATAAGTACTTTTGAAACTTTTACGTACGTCAAAAAAATAAGTAATTCTTACAGGTACAGTTAAGACATTCTATTAAATATGAAACCTGATTTTCCCATTTCACAATCACAATTAATTTAAAGTTTGTTGAGCGCACAAACGAGGTTTTAATATAAGCACATAATTCTAACATTGATACAGCTCTTACGGCGCTAATGTCTGCAATTATTTTCGAATTCGTCGCCCGGCCGGAATGCCCGGATTACAAGTTTCCGTTATAGAATTAATTTGCCGTTACACACTATTTGAATATATGATTTTGTGTGGCTTTACCCGTAATTAGGGACCAGCACGTACATTGTTGAGCGTTGCCATAGTTTCCAGGGAGCAACGAGAGAGATATTTCAAAGGAAGAGTAATATACATTATACACTATACAGTGCCCAAAATGGTATTCCAGATAAAATTGCACAAATTATTTTATTGTAGGATACAGACGCCTTAAAAAACCATAAGATTTACAAATAGCTAGTCTATTTAGTTTTTTGATGATGGATCGTTTTAGAAAAATCAAGGGTGATTGGAAATTCAGTTATATAGTAACTTTATTACATTGTTAATCTTTTCATAAATGAAATACGTAATAGATAATACTGACATAACTGTAATTATATAAGTAAGCATATCTCGACGGTATTATAATTTCTTTAAACTGGTTTATCAACGAATCGAACACCCCTTAAGATACGACATAACCGCCAATCAAGGGGGTGTACCAAATGACAAAACACAGAGCTAATCTAAAATACATTAATTTGGTTTGTTTTGTCAATAAGTTAGTTAATTGTCGGTGGCGATGTAAAACGATTGGAAATCGCCTTTTAATAGGAGTTACATGAATGCGTCATTACGTAACTATTGTCCAAACATTGATTTACATGATATGGTTTAGTGCTAGAAGGACACACGTGCTAGATATAGGTTTCTTCTGGTACTTAGTTCTGGGATTAAGAATGAGGTTTTACGTTGCAAAAACTATGAATTGATAGAAAATTCCTTATAACGCGCGCAGGGGCCCAATTTTTGTATCTTCGATCTAGGTTAAGAATTGAACCGAGGTTGGAGATAATATCAGATAAGAAAAATAGAACCCCTGATTTTAAAAGAAGAGTCGACGATAGACAAAAATGATATCCACTATCCATAGACATCGTAAAAGGCCTCACTAAATATACAGAATATAATATATTGTTTTTTTTTTTTGTTTCAGGAGCCGGGAGAAGAAATACATATAACACATAAGCTATTCCGCCCGTCCACCTCAAAGCTGTAAGTTACATGTTTTGTATTTTTTCATTTCCAACTCAAGATACATCTTATCTATACTTATAAAATTACATGTCCTGACTGACTGACTGACTGATTCATCATCGCTGAGCAAAAACTGTTAAAGTTACAGCCACGAAATTTGGTGAGTAGGGTTGTTTTATTAAGTAGACACCCACTAAGGAAGGAATTTTGAAAATTTTACCCCGAAGGGGGTGAAATAGGGGTTGAAAGTTTCAATAAAAGTCCGTCATTTCTTAAGTTAGGAACATAAAACCGATCTCCGTTACTATGCTAACGTGGACGAAGTCGCGGGTATCAGCTAGTTATAAAATAAAAATCAATCCTTTAAGTGACAAGCAAAAATAGTCGTGATTATCAAGCAGTTATAAGTTGACAAAGATACGGCATTGAAAAAATAATAAGAAATCTAAAGTAAAAACTGAATAAATCTTATACATTTATAAGAATAGGACAGCATAAAATGATTTCAATCTATACAATTCTGATCATTAAACAAGAATCACAGTCCAAAACTCTGTCTCCCTACCCGCTCGGAGCAACAAATCCAGAGTGATACATCGCCAGTAGTAATTAACGAGATCAACGTTTTCGGTGTAAAATCGCAATTGTCGCGCGCCATATTTTATTATTAATGTATGTTTATAACGTGGCGGGGCGCGTGAGCGACTCGCGGCAATTATTGTGTGACTTATTGGCGGGAGAAGATAGCGTGAGCGCCGCGACTAGTCTCCGAAAGGCCGCGACTCCTCCGGCCTCTTCCGCGCGAGGGGCCAACTTACTCCGGCCGTGTTTACCCCAAGGCTGGGCTTTATCTCCACTCTTACTGTTTGCTCGTGACTCTGGAAAGAGATTTGGGTAATTACACTGATTATGAGATCCTCGACGTTTGCCCCGAGGCGCGAGATATGAACAATAAAAATAAACTCGTACAAGAATATGGTTTTGTCTTCTATGGGTTTCTATTTTAATTTTTCTGCTAGATTTTCCTACAACAGATCGCTTTGTGTTTTATCTTTTCTATCAGGAATTGTAACGATATGGATACTCTGAAATGTTAAGAGATCTCAATCATTAAAGATCAGTTTACGTGAACACTATTTTCATTAATATTATTTTAGAATCAAATAAGGACGAGACAAATCATAGATAATTATAACCTAACCAATTATCCAAATAGGCACACAAAAATTAATACTTACATCATAATATTAACAGCTGCTTTTATACACAACTAAAAACATATAATACAGTCGTTATTTTGCCATATCTATTTCTGAATCAGAATATCGCCACCAACAAAGCCTATTCTAGATTCTGGCGGCGACTGTGAGGGGAGGAAGCAGAAGTTTTCACCACAATGTAGCCCGCGGGGCTGCTGCAGTCTGCACTGACTATTAAACTCTAATGCCTTGAGGGATGCTAATTCTTAAAGTTTAATTACTTCGTGTGAAGAATCGTGGCGGTTTTACATCGCAATTACATTCTATTCATCTTGATAGTTGGGAAGAATCGTATGTTACTTTTACAAGGATTTTTCTCTATCTTATCTTATTTATAAAATTCTGGTGTCACAATGTAAGTCAGCGAACCCCTCCGAAACGGCTTTACTGATTTTAACCAAATTTTTATATGCATTGGGTCTGAGAATCGGCTACTGGGTACTTATTATATAGAATACTTTTTATCCCGGAAAATGTACAGTTCCCGCGCTATAAACAAATCGTCATCTAGTGGATAAACGCTGATTTACACTGATACAGTAGCTGGCGCCAGCATCACTGGATTCCGTCGCTGGATCAGCACTGTATCAATGTAAACATGTTTCAATCCAGTCCAGCATCCAGTATCCAGCACTCGATCGAAATAGACCGGCTGCCTATTTCTCGATCCAGTGAACGCCCCCCGCACGCCGCGCATCCCGTGCCAGTGGTACTGGATCTGTATAAACACTATGTGCCAGTGAACGCCAGTCGCTGGCGCTTAATCATACAGTTACCACGCGTTTTGTTTATTCAACAATCAACATATCGAAAACGTTATCTAAAAAGTGGTCATATTCTTATCATATTTGTCAGCTCGTCTAGTAATAAGGCACAGAGATTTTTAGACGATGTTTTCAATTTCCTTCATTTTTGTGAAACACTCATTTTTTAAGAACGCAAACGTGTAGTCACCACAAAAAAGTAGAGTTGACCACTGGACGCGTGTAAACGATGCGATCAAGTGCCAGTGCCAGTGCAGCGACGGAATCCAGTGATGCTGGCGCCAGCTACTGTATCAATGTAAATCAGCCTTAATAACTAATTAACAGGCGAATATAATAATTATTAAGTAAATATTAAATAAAATTCATTATTCAGCTTTGTAATTCCGCCGTAATTATTAATACTTACTACAGCTAACTTGAAGCATAAACTAAACAGGCCGCCTTTCGCATCAAACTCTTCACAAAAAGTTGCTGTAAACTTCCTACTTCAATAATAACGGCAAACAAACCGGCCCCGCTAACCGACTCACGATACAACCGAAACGCCGAAGTCGGTTGTGACACTGTAACAAAGTAAATGAAGATACTTAACCTCGTTCCCAAGTTCGATCCAATAAAACAAAGTTCCGAACAAACGAATGCATTAAAGTCACCCGAACTGATCCAATCCCACACCACTCCCAGACATCGAAAGTTAGTATGCATTGACTTTGAAAAGTCGTCCAAAACTAAGTTCGGTTATGTTTATGAAACTATTCGGATGCGGGCGCGGCGCGGGGCGCGGGGGCGCGGGCGGTACACATGCAACGACCCCCGCCGAGGCATAGTTCGCAAGTGGAACGCCCGTTAACTCGCGAAGGGCCTCCGAGTTGGGCCCTCGCGGCCGCCCGAGCCCTGCGAACTCTAATTAGGGCGAAGCGCGAACTACGAAGTACCGCAGATGATATCGAACGGCCTACGCGCCACCCCTCACCGTGCAGATAAACTTTTAAAATGACTTTGGAAGCTTTTGAGCTTTTAATCGGTAAAGTTGTACAGACAGACAGTTCGGGCACAATCCTTGAACTGCGCCGGCGACGGCCGCAAAACTTTGTTTTACAGGACTACTTTTCTTCTTGTTTCAAGGTTGGACTCTTAAAACAAACTCCGGTTCGACGGAGTTCGTGAACTCGGGCGCCAACAATTTACAAATTTCTCTCTTTCATAACAACTAACTGCGACTCGGCGAAAGTTGTCCTGCGTAGATCGTAATCGCGCCGCGACAGCTGATCGCGCTTGTTTACTTGCCGGTGACGATTACTTTTTTAAATCGACGTTCGTTATATCTGTCGTCAAAGTGGCGACTCACATCGTAAATTATGTGCGGTCGAAACGAATTCGGAAAATTTTATCGAGTTTCCACTTCGGGCTGACCGCGTTCAATTTGTTTAAGTGACACCGATCGCCGCCGACAAAAAATCGCCGAAATTGACGGTCCCCCGGGCGGCGCCGACTGTTTTCACTTCACGCTTCACCTGTCCGGGCCCGTCGAAGTGGTCTTGCGTGAAAACACTGATTGGCTTTTAATAAAACCTGCACCCCTTCTCGACCGTCGAGCCTCAAAATTGTTACGAGCGCGTCAATATTTGCGAACGTCAATTAATTGGGTATCGTTTCTTTTTCTACACGGGAGCACCGAAACGTTTTTAAATTTAGCTTCTCGATTCGACGATTCAGCGAGGCACGGCTCACGAGAAAAATATTAATAAAATTAAAGCACCAAAAACGGTCGTACTAATACTGGAACGGAGGCACATAGCTCTATGTATTGGTTAAAATGCAAGTACATATAGGATTTTGCGCGTAAAATTTACGTATCTAACTAGAAATAAATAGGTTGCGGGTGTGGGGCGGGGCGGGGCGGGCGGGGGCGGGGGCGGGGTGGGCGCGGCGTGCGCGCGCAGGCCCGCCCGCTGGCACACGGCGCGCCGCGCCGCAGGACTCCCGCGCCCGCCGCTCCGCACGCCCGTAGCGCTCGCACCGCGCTCACAAACTTTCCGGACCCGCGCTCCGTCGAGCCGTTCCCCGTTCTGTGCTGTGCTAAAAATTCTGTGCGACCGTGTGCTGTGCGTTATGAGGGCTCGCCCCTCGGCCTAGCCATGTCGGCCCTCGTCCGACCCGTTTGGTAAGTTTTAGCGAGTTCGATCGCGAGAATTTGTCCGCCGAAAAATTGCGCTTTATTTCAGCAGTGCACAGCGGTGAAAGTGTTTTCGCAGGAAGTGTCAAGATAAAAAAATTAAATCGTTTACGCACAAATCCCACTCGTAAAACCATTTCACGAAATGCTTTCAAACCGTTTACTGTAGGATGTGATGTGATAAACATCGTCAGAACCGTATTAGCATATCTGCGGTAATCGAGTTAAGTTCGGCACGGGAATCGTCGAATCAGCGCGAATCGTCAAATCGCGCGACTGCAAATACCTTAATTAACCGTCGCTTAACAAATATTATTCATGTGTGACTCGTGAGCCGCCGCCTCACTGAATATATTGTAAGTTAAGTCATTGGAAATTCAAGTTAATTCAATAGAACTAACGTGAATTTCTACTGTATGTTAAATTTTCAAATCTCGAAAGTACTGAGTGTGTTATAAAAAGTTTTTATTTAATGGGTAAAGTTTAAATCACCCTAACTTCAGATTTTGAGTGTTTGAAATCATAAGTTATCAACAATAAGATTAAAGGTGATTTTTTGTGAATATTTGATGTATATTTTTCCACCGACGTATTATAAAATTGACAAAACTTGGAGACATCCGAGCCACAAATAAATTACTAAGGCGTAGCCACATTACGGACTTACGGTCACTAATCTCACGGTTTTGACTAGATAGAGTACTATTAATTACTACAAATAGCACCAAATAATAAAAAGTACATTTTTTGGATTGGAAGATTTAATATAATATAGCAAATAATATTTTACTATATTTAAAAAATTTAAACCTACTTCAAATACATTTCTTACTAAGATTGTTTGTGTGTGTGTTGTTTGTGGTTGTGTGTGTGTTTGAATGTGTGCTTGTGTAACCTTTTATCAAAATCCAAATTTTATTATTCACAATTCCTAAGATTTTATCGAATAAACATGTTTTACTTATGAATTATCATAAGACAGCACTCTCAAAGTGATTGTTTCTTGATCACGTACAAACTTTTACTCTATAAAATATATCACATGTGTAAAAATGGTGCAAATATGGTAAAAATAAATGAAGAATTATTCCAAGACCTGTTAAACAAAAAATATTTGAGTCAAATATAATATATTATGCTAATCTTAAACATAGTGCTACGAAATTTTATGATAACCAAAAAACATTTTCCTTTATAAAACTTAAAAGTATTTTGCGCATAGCGATTATTACATCTGCGTTAATATACATACATGTTAAGAACATAACAGAAATTAAAGAATCAAAGATAAAAAAACCCTTTTCCCTCACAACAATCATTAACAGATATTAGAATCCTTCGAAAATTTACGTTAACAAAAGAACAAAGATTCTTCTTTATTAATATTATTTTCTCGGTAAGAAATTATGACACCTGCGTTCGTACAAAACAACACAATAGAAAGTAAAGAACAAAGATTAAAAGCCACTCACTTTCCTCAAAAAAAAATCATCAAAACACTCTCCATGAATAAAGTAAATATCCCGGTTCGGGACGCATTCATGAATTACAGTCGCGTAAACGTTCAGGTAGGGCTGGCACACATGTGATTCCGGGTACGGGGAATCCCGGAAAATGTACTGTGTAGCGTGAGCGTGTAGTGTAGACACGGGATTTCGTGGGTTACGGTATATTGCGGTATAGGTGACAATTCACAGTATACTGATGCTCTTTAATAATTAGACACATAATTGAGGATACTTGGCTTTAGCTAATGAGTTGTGATTTTAATTTTATGATTGTAACATCACAGAACTATTATATCTGTCATATTAAGTAGTTTAATAGTTGTGTGATACTGATTTCCTTTCATATAAAATAATTAATATATTTATTTATTTTATTTTCTTAGGAAAACTTACAGCTACATAATAATAACTATAACTAAAACTATTACAAAACTAAGAGCCAATAACAAGTTTCCACTAATAAATATAAATAGTAACTAAATGCAAAGTGAAAATTAAGCTCTGCATGGCTAGAACTTAAAAGTTGGCTTTTAATTAGAACAATAAAATTTGTATAATTTATGGGACTTCTTATCTAATAAAACTCGTGCAGGATAATCTAAAGTCTTAATTATTCCTAATCAATCACATTTGGTATTTTGAGATCAAGTGATGGTAATGTACATTAAATGTATTGCACACGTGAAACTTAACGGCAAAAATCACAAATGTAATAGTCACCTTTGGAGCCTCCACAGGCTATGTGCTATGCACATTAGAAAAAAATTTGATACTGTACCCATGGCTCTCCAGCTCTGTCATTGGAACCACATTACGACCAATGTGAGGGCCGAGGGGGCCAAATTACAATTATTGCTAATATTTAAACAAACGTGCCAAAAATTTAATTATAACCTATTCAATGTATAATTTTATATTTACCTTTTAAATTCCGTAGGAGATGTTTGACGTATCCGATGTTTGAACACAAAAGCCAAATATTTCTGTTTCTTAACAACTATCGAAATAAAATCACACACACTTAAAAGTTTCAAGCTTAACTCGATCGAATGACAATCGAACTTGACAGCCTCTGTTGGATTTGTACAGTGCTAAATTAGTAGCACGCCGCGAGCATCCCGTTCTTATTATACTGGATAGCGTTGTTAAAACATTAAAATATTGAAGAGGGCCAATATATGTCCAGGGGCCACATTACCACCTTTTCTCAGTACATTAAATTTTATTGATAGTCATCACAACTAACCCTACTGATAAGAAAATATTTAGCTTGAAAAGTTCAAATAGAGTATTTTCAACTTAAAGCTTAAAAGTAAGTAATAAAAATATTTACCAAGAAATTAATAACGTTAATATAATAATTTCTATGCATCTTTAAGAAACCCAAAATATTATTAGTAAATAATTTTTTTAATTTTAAAATTATGTGCAAAACCTACGACTTACCGCCGCACCTTTTTGTTTGTATAAGTGTATTGTATATTTATTATTATAACATAAGTGCTCACCATTTCCATTAAGTACACAATTTTATAGGATAAAATCTAAAACCCTATAATTATTACAGTTGACTTCATGTATTACTTCTGCTGTGGCCAGCGAAAAATATATTTCAATTACTATAAATCATAATATTATAAAACTGTATAGTAAAGTACCACTAATTTATATTAAATATACGTATCTAATTTTTTTTTTGTATTTTCATTACAATAACATTTGCTACATATTGTATGTAATTTCATACAGTTACAATATACTTAAAACATATTACGCAAGTATTGTTGATACGACAGCATCGATTAGGCAGTCCCAACTCCCAAGTACACTCCCCCCAATCTTTTAAGACTCGGACTAATCTATACAAAATTAGAGAGTTAAAAAAGAATAAATTCAAATTCACCTGCATTGTCAATATTATAATAACCTAAATAAGTATGGATAAATTCTAAATATCTTATTTGGATACGCTTTAACACAAGTTCAAATCGAATTTCAAATTTAACGTCAAATTCGCGTGCGTGTAATTAAATTATGAGGGAATACAGAAATATGTGGGAAAATATCTTGCGTGAATAATACACGTTGTTAGCACAATATTTGAAAGTAAAGCGAAGGAGAATCGGCCGGAGGTTAAACACGAGAGGGTCCGCGGTAACCCTACCCCTCGCTGCACGCGTGATAGGGCTGAACAGCGAGTGTGTGTTAAAATACTATGTTTCATATCTTTTTAATAATGAATAAGGTTGACACAAAAAGTGCGAAGAGGCTTCTGAAAATAAATTTAGAAATCTTCTTAATTTGTACGTGAAAGAACTTAATACTAACATTAAACATTAGTTTCGTGGTTTTTAAAGAACATTGATTCGTGTTTATAATGAACTATTTTTAAAGCAGTTTATATTTTGCAGGCTTATAACAAAAATTAATCAAGTTGACAATTTTGTTTCTGTTGCTTTACTATCATTTGAAACTAGAAATTAATTTTAATTTTTGTTTTGACTTCTGTGATTTGTGAACAAATCTTGTGACTAGCACGGATTTAAAAAAAATACGGATGTAACCTTGTCTAATCCCGAGTGAAGCATAGTAATGGCCGCCCGTGTAGGATGTGTGCGTGTCATTGGCGCCGTCACTCTATGTACAATGACAGCGGGTTGTAGTACCTAGTTGCGTGTGTGAGTGTCGGTCACGTGTAAAATAAACGAAATTGTCGTACCTTGCATGCTTCACCTCTTTATAGTGTAATGCTCCGTCCCGATTAGCTTAAATTGTCTTATAAATCACAAAAATAATTGAATACATTATTTTGTTACAAATACTTTACCACTTTATACTCTAAATCAATTTTACTATTTATTCAAAGTGCTATGACCAGATCAGAAATAAAATATTGTTATAATTTGGGGAAAAACATAATAATAATTTTGTGTGTACAATAGTAAATTATTATCATTAAGTATTTATGTATTTGTATAAATTACAAAATCAAGAGCCTACACTCTTAGTTATTAGTAGGTACAGTGCAGATTGTGATTTTAATAAAAAACCCACCATTTGCTTTCTTTGGTAAGCATAATAGTGATCAACAACAAAACTCGGTTGACTACTGTACCAACGGAACCCTAACCAGCTGATTTTTTGTATATTGTTAGGTCAATGGTTATATATAATTTAAGAGTAACCTTGTCCTACAAATAAAACAATCCATATTTTAGGACCATCAAGTCAAAGTATGAAATCCCTTCTATCTCTGTTAGAACTTTCGAGATTTTTCGAAAATAAAAATGTTGTTTGTTTTATCAAAATGTAGTTACTCACAAAATATTAGCTTGTTAGTCGTAGCTTGTTACTAAGTCACAAAAAATTGTTCTAGGGCTCCCGTACAATAAATAACTAAAATTATTTTGAAATCTAAATCAAGTAAAATAAGGCGAGAAAAAAAGTTTACAGAATAGATACTAAAAATTACTTTTTATTCTAAAACACTTAATGTGCGCTTTTATAATTCCGGATGTCACGTTATCGTGGACGCTGACTTCCACAGTAAAAAGTTAGGTACGTTAAATGCCCTTTTTGATTTTACACACCGCGGACGCTTTGTGCGGTTCAGAAGAGCGTAGACGTCGTGATGTCCTCTAATGTGCACGTTAAAAAGTTATTGTCGACGGAAAAAAGTGTCTTCATATATTTCCATACATTTTACTTCCTTGTGTTATCGTTTTAGCACGGACGTCCAAGATATTACCGCCACGTCCAAAATTATAAAAGCGCACATTGCTTGTGGCTTGTGGCAGCCCTACGTCCATTTCGGAGGGTCTCGCGCGGAGGGCACGATCTACAATCTACATGCAGTACCATTACCCCACTTACTCAACTATCGCGATATTGATTTTTGCACCGCGCTCCTTAATTACAATCCCACCAAAACATGAAATGTAAAAGGAGCCAAGCAAAATATTGCATAGCTATTCAATACTTCTGTCGTAAAAAGTTTTCAGATCACATTCAAGCCAAGCCTTCAGCTTATTTTGTAATTTAAATCAACATTCAGTAAATGTATCAATAGATTTCTTTATTTTATAATTATCATAGTGGCTTGGCAATGAGCACTAGATAAATAATCAGCTACTACATAATTGGATTTATTGGGTACCATCGGCCACATGCGTCGTTACATATTAAAATACTTTACGCTTGCCGTCTGTGTAAGTACGAACTCCTCCAAAAAATATGCAGTTTTATATTTGTTTCTCTTGTGACTCCAGGCTGTCTCCAGGCTGTAACTGAAGAACGGTAATAGCTAGAGAGTTAAACCTTTCACAGGCTATGTATATCTGTTGCCGCTATAACAACAAATACTAAAAAAAAATAAAGTTAATATTTAAGGGGGGCTCCCATACAACAAACGTGATTTTTTTGGCCTTTTTTGCTCGTAATCAATAATGGTAGCAGCTAGGCACTTGAAATATTCACAATATTCTTCATTATATTTGTACTTTAATAATTTATAATAAAATAAATATTTAAGGGGGGCTCCCATACAAAAAAACTCATTTTTTGCCAGTTTACGTTCCATAACGGTACGGAACCCTTCGTGCGCGAGTTCTACTCGCATTTGGCCGATTTTTAACATTACCGTTGAATACATAGCAGCACTGATGTTTAAGCGTCGCCTCTGGACGTTCGTTCCTCGCAGGAAAGGAGCACACTTTATTTCATGTGATAAATTAAAACTCCCATATTATATCGAACAAGTAAGGAGTGAATATCGCAGTACCGATTATATTTATATTTAAATCGAATTTAATTATGGTTTCACAACTTTGTTAATATTATTTTTTATTTAATTAATACCATTTCTTTAAGTACCTACATAACTAACTTAAGCCTTTTGTACGTCAAACAAATATGCAGTCTAAACTCATACTGTTCTTGCAAAGTTACAAGCATAAAAATCTTTTATTTTATTTTAGTACCTAAACTGTATTATTATTATATTATTTTTCAATTTCAGTTTTTAGGTTTCCCTGCCCAAAGGATGAAAACGGGGCTCTATTATTAATAAGTCTTCGCTGTCTGTCCGTCGTATATTCGTATGTTACCAATCACCAGACTGGATCTCGAGAGCCGCAATAGCTAGATAGTTGCAATTTTCACAAATTATCTATTTCTGGTGTCGTTAAAAAAGCTAATAGTCCAATCGAAATAAAATAAATTATTAATTGGGGGCCTCATACAACAAACACGATTTTTTTTGCTCTGTATCCATAATGGTAACACTAAGGTTTTTGAAAATTTCAGAAAACGCTCATTTCTATGTTAACTTTAATAATTAATAATGAAAATTAAATAAACTTATTATTTCCCATACAAACTTACAGTACGGAACACTATCTACGCCAGTCCGACTCGCACTTGGCCGGTTTCATAATTTTTCCTTTCATTGTGAATAAAGACCTATCCGGGTACCAAATTTCAAGGTTAGAGTCTGCTAGAAGTGCCTTAGAATTTTGATGATCTGTCAGTCAGTGACAAAATGTAGTAACTTTGACCATCCGTAACTACTAAACTATTTATTGAAATTTAATGTTATTTGGAGGTTAAGCTAGTTTTAATACTTGCTCCTAGTGACCGAAATTTTAAATCCCTAGCTTTGTAAACATTGAAGATTAAGGGGATGTGAAATAGCCGCGAACCGCTTCGAGAAAAGTATGGTACGGCCGTGCCTTTGCTAAAAAGCTTGGCTGTGGCACTGCCGTGCCCCCAGATCAAGTACGCAATGTCATGGTGCATTCATTATAGAAGTAATCAATTTTTGAACTATTAAAGATGTATTCAGATAGTAAAATTACTTCAGAAAACTTGTATCAACACTTGTGTCTTTAGAACTCAACGCAGTGTGAACGTTTGATTAGATTTCGTAAGGCTATTTTATACAAAATTGCATTATTAACATTTAAAAATTGTATGCAATAACTTTAAGAACCTATTTATACATATTATAAAACAAAGTCGCTTTTTTCCCTTATGTTCCTTTGTTCCCTTTAATCTTTAAAACTACGCAACGGATTTTGAAGATCCTTTCAGTGTTAGATAGTCCATTTATCGAGGAAGGCTATTGACTATATTTTATCACGCTAAGACTAATAGGAGCGAAGAAATAGAGGAAAATGCGGAAAATACGAGGAAAATTATTTGAAAGGACTAACTTGAACGCGCTTATCTCAGGAACTACTGGTCAGATTTGAAAAATTCTTTCAGTGTTAGATAGCCCATTTATTGAGGAAGGCTATTTTATCACGCTAAGACTAATAGGAGAATGTGGAAAAAACGGAGGAAATTATTTGAAATGGATTTCTTATAGACTACTGGAGCAATTTTTATGTTACTTGGCACAGATAAGAAGTAGACCACGTGAAGGATCATAGGCTATCGGTTTTAATCATTTTTTCAGTGGCTATATATTTTATACCCGTGCGACGCCGGGGCGGGTCGCTAGTATTAAAATAATAGAAATAACATAAAGCACTCTTCATAACACATTTAGCAGTAAAGTAAGGTTTCCGTATCCAAAGGGTAAAAACGGGACCCTATTACTGAGACTTCGATGTCTGTCCGTCTGTCTGTCTCCAGGCTGTAACTGAAGAACGGTAATAGCTAGACAGTTGAAACTGTCACAGATTATGTATAAATAAAAGGTATACCTGTTGCCGCTATAACAACAAATACTAAAAAGAAAATAAAATTAATATTTGAATATGAATTTTATTTTCTTTTGGGGGGGGGGGGGGGCTCCCATACAACAAACGTGATTTTTTTGGCCTTTTTTGCTCGTAATCAATAATGGTAGCAGCCAGACACTTGAAATATTCACAATATTCTAAATTATATTTGTACTTTGATAATTTATAATAAAATTAAAATAAGTAAAAAAAAATTAAGGGGCCTCCTCTTTACAAAAAAAACTCATTTTTTGCCAACTTTCGTTCAATAACGGCACGGAACCCTTCGTGCGCGAGTCCGACTCGCACTTAGCCGATTTTTATTTTACTATAATATCTTGCTGTCCAAATGATTACATATTAATTTCTCATTAATCCTTGGATCGTGGATTCTTGGAAATATTTTGTTATTCTATTGAGTCTCGCCGGTGAGCTTATGGGGCTTATGGCCGATGGGTTAATATTACGCGTAAAGAAAACTTTGACAGTTTTTTTTTTTTAATAATATCGTTGGACCACTGACCTCTATTATACAAGTACGCTGGACATAAGATAGCCAGCTGTAGTGTATTTGAAGCGAAATCAGCGCTCCCAATGCGAGGGAAGAGAACTAAATCTGACGTAAGCACGTCAGTCTGGCCTCGTGGTAAGTAGCTGAAGGACTTGTGTTACGGGTACCAGACAACGGAAATATATTTGATACTTTTATACTATACATATATTTAAGATTTTTATTAGATGATACACATATTTAATACACATCCATGGCCCAGGAACTTAGAAAACATTTTTGTTCCGTCGGCGGGATTCGAACCCGCGACCCCCAGCTTGAGCTACCAACAGCCCACTCACTGAGCCACAGAGGTCGTCGGTAAAATATAATTATTTCAACTGAGTTTTCATATTATTTCAAATGAGAAAATTTGTGTTGGTGTTGTGCGTGGGTGGATTAGCTTTTCTTACACGAAACTTTTTAAAGGTTAGCAGTTTTTCGTACAATATTTTTAGGCTATAGGCTACTTTTATCCTCAACTTGCTGTTAATGCTAAGACTAAACATTTCTTGGAGCTGTGGACTAGGAAAAATTTTACGAATAGAGATGGAATGGGCAAAAGAGGGAAAAGGGAAGAAGTACAACGGTAGAGCTCCAAAATATAAGCATGTGAGTTTTCATCCATCGTTTGAAAATGATGTCTGGATCCATCCATCGAAAGCTCTATTTATTGAAGACTAGCTAAACTGTACTCGGCGAAACATGGCGGTAGCAGTCATTGACTACCTGTCAAAAACTATTGGTTTAGAGATCTTTGAAATATATAAACCGCGATTGACAATGAAATATCAGATGTTGTCAATCGTGGATTTGTATCACTGACCTCCATTATACAAGTACGCGTACTTGTATAATGGAGGTCAGTGCTTTGTATAGAAAATGACAAGTTTTTGAGGCAATGACCCATAGATAAAGTATTAGGGTGCATTTTGACTGGTCGATAGGGCCCGCATGCGGGGTGTGGGACATTTCTGAAACGCATGCCTCGACCAATCAAAATGCGTCATTAGTTGTCATTGACTCCCCGTATGCTGTATGCCGCACGAGTTAACGACTAATGAAAACGCGTCCTTATAGTATAGATGTAATCTTAGCCCGTCATCGCGTAGCCATTTTGTGCTTATTTTTATACAAGTAGTGTGAGTTGAATATTTCAATTTGTCGATAATTTCGAAGCACATTATAATCCAGAAAAGAAAGTCATTCAGTTCATGATATCGATAAACTTTAGTTCAAGTAATGAGAATCCGTAAACACACGTAAAAAGCTATGCAATTTTTGTAGCCCAATTATTAATTGATGTGACATTTTTAGCACTAATGCCTTATATAGCACGAATACGGGATTATTAAACTTATAAATTATTTTTTTAGCTTACAAAAATACTGACTGAAAAGCTCAAAAAACGTTGTTCATAACTTACGTATTTAATATTAAATCCACATGTTTGAGGCATTAGTTGGCCATTTTTATGGTTTATTATTTAGCGGAACCACAAAACTCAACAATATCTAGCATAAAATATTCACTAAAAACTTTTATTAACTTTTATTACATGAAATATGCAAACCGACTCCTTTGTTATGTCCTAGTAAGTAGGACATAACATTACACTCTTTTGACGCTTATACACCGATATAAGGCTCTCTCCTAGTCTATATTATGTCAATGCAATGACCGCTACTGCCATGTTTCGCCGAGTACAGTATAGAATTTCAATATTCTGTGAGAGCTTTTGGAAAGGGATTTCGCAAAATTTTCGCAACTTTCACGACTTTGTTCGCAGAATAAAGCGTATTTTCTAAAGAAGATTTCGATAAAAAGATAATATTTTGCGAACGTATTTATACGAATTCATTATTTTATATTATTTTTTGTATTTTATCTCTTTTAAGATTGTTTAGTTATTATCTTAGAATGATTATTTTCATAAATATTTCATAGAAATATTTAACCACCGACCACACAACCACAACCAGTAGTTGTGTAGTCGGTGGTTTAAACCAAGAAGCTTCTGCTTATTAAGAGAAGAGAGATTTATTTTAAGATAGATTTTTTAAGCTATTTCTTACAAAAACAAAGCATCTGGAAAGTATTCGGTATAAAAGTTAGCTAAGTTAGTAAGTTCGAATTATCGACTTAAAAAATGACAGGCGGCTTAACTCGGCCGAATCTTGTTAGGTTATCTACTGGCGCCAGTAACTCGCTATTAACTTAAAGTTTCCTTAAGCCATTAACTCGAGGGTCCAATCCGGAGCCGAGGGAGTCGATTTTAAAGGAGCAGCTATCTCGATCCACACCACTCTATGAATCTAATCCACAGGATTTCGGCTCTGATTTACAGTCGACGCGAGGGGGCCAGGGGGGGCTCCAAGAAAAGTGATAATGTCTTAATCCCACCACATTCTCCCCTCAATTTTATGGTCGCAGACGGCACGTTTTGATTTACGATTTCAATAATTAAGAATTGTAAGATGCAATTTGAATACGGCTTACGGAAGGGGAACCTTGACGAAAATGGAAATATGTCGGAACTTCTAAAGTTCTGGAAAATGTAGAGCTTTTCACATATTATTATACAGTACTTCATTCGCGATTTATAAATAACTATATGATTCCGTTGCGCCAAAACTCGTTTATCGCGCGGGAACCGTACATTTTTCCGGGATAAAAAGTATCCTATGTCCTTTCCCGGGACTCAAAGTATCTCCACACCAAATTTCAGCCAAATCGGTTCAGAGGTTCGGGCATGAAGAGGTAACAGACAGACAGACAGACACACTTTATAATATTAGTACGGATATAAATAATATTAATTAAATGGAATTATGTTATTGATAATGTTACTTAATGTCTAATGATTCTTATTTATTAATTGCCAAGATTAGGATACAAGCTTTGTCTTATACATAGGACAAGGCCATTTTATGAACAATATCCGTTATCAATCCTAATCTTAACAAAGATAGGGCTGATAATGTTTTATAAAGGTTTATTAATTGAGGGTTATATGGAAAAAATTGCGTAATAAAATTATTTTATTAGAACAAATCCGTTTTAGCATAAAAAAGTGTATTTTATAATTAACTCAAACAAAGCAAAATATATTTGAAGCAATGTGTCATTTGTAAACAGATATAAGAAAAATAAGTTATTATTAATTAAATACAATTTATTTAGGGCAAGTTTCACCACTTCCTGATAAAGTGCCGGATAGGACATCCACAACTTTTTTGACAGACTCTATCTGTTAAGTTAGCCTAGCTAACTGGCACTTGTCAGGAAATAGGCCACATTTTTACATTTTCCTACAGCATATTATGTTTACAAAGAAGTGTTGAATACTACCTCTTCTCTCTGATTCTATACACCATTATCATTCGAAATAACCAAGTATATTAATAAGAAATTTTGAATACGACGTCTTGCGATTCTATAAACCAATATTATCATGCGAAATAACGAAGGTTCAACTACATACACAACCGTATACCGTTAAGTGTACGTATACACGTTTACGTGGGGTAATCCCGCGGTGAGTGTCTTATATCGCGCCCTAATCCCGGGGCATTACAATTAACGCCGCCCGCCCGCTCGCCGCTCGACCTACAGTTTAAACCGCGCATCCCGGGACTTAATTACGGGTACATCGCTATGTGTGTTACGTCACACAGGGTTGTACAAAAAAAAATTAAGTGGAAATAAGTGTGTTATTTCTGGGCGCCCATAGTCAAATGGTTCAACTTTTATATATATTTTTTATTTATTAACCAAAATAATATAAAAGATACATTTTAATATCAGCAACAGGTTTTTCTTGTTGCTGGTTCACGCTCCTTATATAAAACAAAATAAAAGCTACAAAAATACTACAAAAATTTTAAAGTAATAAATATACAAACCTACATTTTATAGTTAGACAAGAAAGAGTAGACAGTGTACACAATTTTCTAAACATAATCACTAATCACGTTCAAAAGTTCTACCTTGCACATTTTTATCTCGATTTAAGTAAGGTTTTCATATTTTTATGTGATTTCAAAATTTGAATTGCTAGACTGTAAAATATAAAGCTGTTACTGAGTTACTGTTGATGATTAAGCACATACCTTTTAAATATTATAATATTATTACTAGATGATGCCCGCAACTCCATTGTGCCAAAATTCGTTTATCGAGTTGGAACCGTTAATTTTTCTAGTATAAAAAGTATCATATGTCCTTTCTCGGGACAAAAAGTATTTCCATGTTAAATTTCAGCATAATCGGTTCAGTGGATTGAGCGTGAAGAGGTAACAGACAGACAGACAGACAGATAGACAGACAGATAGACAGACAGACAGACAGACAGACGGACAGACAGACAGACACACTTTCGCATTTATAATATTAGTATGGAAGTATGGATATGGATTATTACTAGATGATGCCCGCAACTCTGTTGTGCCAAAATTCGTTTATCGAGTAGGAACCGTAAATTTATCCAGGATAAAAAGTATCCTATGTCCTTTCTCGGGACTCAAAGTATCTCCATACAAAATTTCAGCAAAATCGGCTCGGTAGTTTAGGCGTGAAGAGGTACAAGATAGACAGACAGCTGGCAGACAGACAGACACACTTTCGAATTTATAATATTAGTATGAATGATTGTCGATGATCATAAAGCACAGTATAATATATAAGGTAGCTTTTAAATGGCTTTTGAATGGCTTTGAATGAAGCTATAGCCTTTCGATGACTGTTGTTTTGGTAAGAAAATAAACTGCCACAAACATTAGTACCTAGATATTCTTTTACGGAATATTATAATAACATTTAAATAACACTCTTAATATGAATACTGGAAATAAAAAAGGGTGTAAGTGCCAAAATTTTCGAAACGTATTTTTTTTTTTTGCAGAAATGTATTCTATGTGTCATCGCCAATAACCTAAAATAAGCATTAAGTGACTAGCGTAGTTTTTTGCTTGGTATTTACATATTTTAAGAAAGGCGGAGGAGCGGGAGCATAGCACATTGTTATATAAAAGGGTTTAAGTCCCTGCCAGCGTACCGCCAATGTTATGAAAATGGTGGACATAGCACTTGTTGTTGTTACCTGTTCGGGAAGAAAATGACGTTATGAAGCTATTTTAAATAGAATAGTATGAATAAGGTTTTATTGCTTTCATTATTTTTACTTGGTATTTTAATATTTTGGCCCAAAAATTTGGTAACTTTGTTGTTTTTGGTTATTTACTTATGTAATATCACGTCACTAGTCTTTGTGTGTCTAAAACTTTAAATGTCCCAAGTGCCAATTTACCGAAACAAACATTGGAACTTAGATCTTTATTTAAAACGTAATGCATGGCACTTAGAGCCTTATTAAATTTAAGTTAGTTAGAATTGGACTTAGGGTTTTCTATATATTGTCAATTAAAATGTAATTTTGTTGTAGTAATTGATAAGTAAAATACTTTGTTTTTTCTACACAAAGAGATTTTATCGTAATATAAGTATTTCCCTTATATAAATAAATAAATTTTATAATGAAGATGAGCTACTATTTTGATCAACAATTCCTCCACATTTTGTTTTTGGCACTTACACCCTTTTATATTTCTGGTATTCATATGATACCAGAAACAGGATGAATTCTTTTAATACGTCTGTACAATTTTTATTTATTATGATTTGGACCAAAACTAGATACAACAGTAAATTTTATTAAAAATGTGTAAATGATTTACTTATACTAAAATAGTGATTCGATAGTAAAATTACATGTCAATTTGTGTCTAGCTTGAGCATTGTATTGCAGTATCACAATTTTTTTTGAGTACGCTACAATTTCACCCCTGAATTTGAATAATATAGTAAACCATCTACTAACGTTTCTAGAGAGATGTAAAACCCTTTAAAATACTTTAGACTTTTAATCAAAGCGGGGACTGGATATATTTTGCACAACTCCGATAATTTCAATAATGAAACTGGAAATTAAATATAAGTAATTACAAAATATGTAGGATTTAAAATAACGCGTTGCAAAGTCTCATGGCGTTTGCGATGCCCTTTTTCTATTCTTGTTTTTATATTTTTGAATTGCGATCTTTGCAGTCAAAACTGTCGAAAGCGAGTAGACGAAAACTATACTACTGTTTAAAAGGAATTTTTATATTAAAATACTATGGAAACCCAAGAAAACTTCATCTACTACAAATTGTGACAGCCCTAGCTGTCGTCACGTCCCGCAATCTCGGCCATCGCGGCCGCGGTATCGGTGTTCGGTATCCGGCGCGGGACACCTCGCCACGATCCTATCTTAAATGGCACTTATAGATTACATAGAAGTAGAAGTGAATCTTGTGTAGTTGGTATAAAGGCGTTGAGGAGGTAATATAACGTTAAACACGAGACAAGAATCGATATTCTAACGTCTAAGAAGTTTATAGGGACGGGCTTGTTTCTATCAGCTTGAAAAATACACAAAATATGATTGATACTGAAAATTCCGTAAGAACTCTACATTTAGGACCAGTTTCACCACTTTCTGACAAAGTGCCGAATAAGCTATTCACAAATTTTTTGACAGATTCTCCATACTTGATCTGTCAAGTTAATTGATAGATAGCCTATTCGTCACTTATCAGGAAGTGGTGAAACAGGTCCTCTAAACTGTATTGGCTACATTACATGACGACATTATATTTTATGCTAGGCTGCCGGAATAACGGGAGGTAATTTCGGCATAATGTGGAAACATCAGTCCAAATAGCACTACTGGCATACTCATGCCGAAGTTTTGTCGCGTAGCTTTGGCATACTGTGAATAGACCTTTTCCGTGGCATACTCAGCTGTCTTCATTTTCGAAGCCTAAGAACCAATTTAACCAACGTCTGTAAGTGTTAAAATGACATGTCTTCTCTTTCATTCGTATGAAAAACGAAAGAGTAACATGATACTAATTCGAGCATTAGCTTTAACAGTCGTTGATGAAATTGGGCCTAAACATATTATTTTATTCTTAAATCCTCGTTAGTATTTTTCACTCTGGACTGTGTCTAAGATAAAATTTTAATAATTAGCCCTTGCTAACAACCACAATGTTCATACAGACCTAATAGTTCACAATGTTTTCTCCTTATCTGTCATACGACTATTGTTACGTATGAAATGAGGACAAAACATTGTATAGATGTGGTCTGTATACAGTGTGAATCTTTTTATTAGAATTAGAAAACTCCGTTGCGACTTGCGCCTGAATTAGTTTATCGCGCGGGAACCGTACATTTTCCGGGATAAAAAGTATCCTTAGATGTCCTTTCCCGGGACTCAAAGTATCACCATGCCAAATTTCAGCAAAATTGGTTAAGTGGTTTGGGCGTGAAGAGGTAACAGACAGACAGACAGACACACTTTCGAAGTTATAATATTATTAAGAAAGTGCTAAATCTGTATAAATTCAACATAGTACATTATATTTTTTTATAAGATTTGTAAAAAAACTTAAACTGTAGATCTACTTTTCAACCTCGACCTAACAAAATATTTCTACAGTATTTTTGTCAACTTATTGCTATTCGATAGGTATCGTTATTATCATACTATAAGCACCCCAATGTCGTATCGCTTAAAACATTTGATGAAATATAACTTAAAATAGGCATATTATCAGCATATCAAATGATTATTATTTGCAATCATTCAAGACTTGAGTTTAATAAACAATCAGAATACCTACTATTAATATTTATTGTTTTTATTATCAACTAGCTGCACCGGTGAACTTCGTGTCACTTTAAAACCTTCTCTGGACTTCTTCGAATATTTTAACACTAAAATCAGCCCAATCCGTTCAGCCGTTTTCGAGTTTTAGCGCGACTAACACATTTGAAAATCCATTTTTATATATAAGAAAAGATGTTATATAACCCGTCAATGTATTTATCGTTATTGGTTCTGAATTATTCCAAGTATAATATAATATGGACCTTCTCCTAATCTTACCAGCTTGTTTAAATAGTAATAAACTTATGTATGAGTTTAACAACATGATATTGCTTTAGATTTGCGTGTAACTATAGTATGTTTAATACCGAATAAAATTATGTATGTATGTAGGGACCCTACATAATTTGGTCAAGTTATGTCTGCTAAGCCGTCAGATCACGACCAACTTGATATAGCCCTGCCAAGTAAAGTAGACCTGTCATCTGTCTATACATTAATTTTTTCTAGGGCACTTTAGTAGATACCAGTTTTGTAACTAGTATCTACCAAAGTGCCCTACTGTTTGTGTAAACAGAAATGTTTTATAGAAATCCTTGATTTAAATTCTTTTAGTTTTTTTTATGTTAAACATTAAAATCTTTTGCCAAAATCTATGTATTTCAACAATATTGTTATTCATATACAATAGCTCTACGCTGATGAATATAGTTACTTACAATGTACTATATCTTCGACAGTACTTACACTTAATATAATCGGGACATACGTGACGAAATAACAGTACTTTTATGTTTTTATCGTCGAAAATTCTTGATTCATTCTAATTCCTAGCTGAGCCACACCTTTGTTTTCCTTAGAATAATTACAAAAATTAGTTGTAGTAAAAAATTAACAAAAAGTTTCTTGACCTCTAAATAAAACCTCTTTACGGAAAGTGGGTTTGAGCGTTTCGTTAAAAAACTTTTAAAATTACGTCAAAAAGTTTACAAGTTCCAAATGTCAAAAACTTTTGCTAACTTTTATGAAATGGTGACATAATTTAAAAACAAAATATAATAAATGCGTGCCTAGAATTTAATAATTAAATATTTAGCTGCTTCATTTACTCGACACTGCACTTGAAAGTGTAATAAAATAGTCGTAATCTGCGTCTATACTGCTATGCTAACTATATTTATGTCTGAAAGCCCTAGAGTGAAATGGTTTTTACGTGGGAACGATTTTTGTGCATTTCAATAAAATTCCAAGTGCAAATGTTTCGACTCCGTCGTCAGGACACGCCGAGAATCATTTCCGCGTAAAAATTTTGTGATTGTGGATGGAAAATCGATACGCAAGTACTTGAATTTATATTACTGAATAATATACTATGTTTATATGAAGATTTCGCAGAGCTCCGTCCTGACACGCGCGTTTGTTGCAGGAGCGCGCCGCACTCGTCGCTGGCGCAGATCAACAAGAGGAGGCTCGAGTTCGAGGTCGATGTGGAGGCCTACCGCGTGACCGACGCGCCGGCCTCCCGGCCCGACGACATGGACGACGACGCCGGCAAGCGGAGACGACGCCTGCTCGATGACGACCGACGGGATGAGCCTGACGCACGGTACCGCGGCTACGCGCCGCACCGCCCGCAGACCGCCGAGACTGACCAAATCATTATTTATAAGAAGGATAGCATGCACAACGCGGGCGACGGCTGGTCGCGGGACCCCGCAGGGCAGAGCAGCCCCGAGGACGGCGACGACTTCGATCCGTTCTTCGAGGACAAGCGCTCCGACAAGATGCTGCCCTCCTCCCCCTCCCGCTCCTCCGACAGCCCCGACGATTCGCAGAACTTCTCCATCTACGAGCACACCGAGGGCGACCCCACCACGAACAGCGCCAACGAGAGCAAGGACAGCCCGACTCACAATTTAAAGTACGAGAAGGAGAGCGTCGACCGGTACGGCCGGCCCGACCGCAGCCCCGACCACTACGAGACGCCCAACTTCGACGAGCTTGGCGACTCGTCGTCCAACGAGCTGGAGATCGACATATCCGACCCCCCGGACAAGTACGACGACGAGGCGGACGACCAGCGACGGCGGGGCGACGTCGTCACCGTCAACAAGCAGTCGCTCTACAACGCGTACAAGGCGGCGACGGCGGCGCTGCCGTACTCGACGCAGTCGGCGTTCAAGCCGCCCGCGGAGGTGAAACACAAGATCCCAAGGCCGACGTTCCCCATCGAGCCGTTCGGCGGGTACTCCACGGACCACGAGCGGGGCGCGGCGAAGGCGTCGAAGCAGTATACGGTGCTGCAACCGGCGCCGGTGGGGTCGCGTGCGGCGACGGCGCTGCAGGAGGCGCGCGCGGTGCCGTCCGTGCCGCCCGCGCGCGACCACCGCCCGCTCACGGCGCTCTCGCCGACCGTCGCCCGAGGTACTCCGCCGCCCGGTGCCCGAACTTTGTTAATGACCTCGAAACTTTGCGCTCCGACTCCGAGTTTGTTTTCAAGGTTTCGGAGCAGCTGATAATGTAGACTGAGATGTTTACCAGTCGTTTGTATTTTGCAGTATGAATGATACTACTTGATTTATTTGCCTTTATAAATTTGATAACTCGACTCGTTATTGTTTCTCCGTAATACTCCTCGACCTGAATTAATATAAGCTCGTTCGCCGGTAATGTTCCCCGTACCTAATGGCGTATTACATAATGTACTGGGAGTTTCCACGTATTTTGGCTCGCGTCGGGCGATAAAAACGGGTCACGGGGGGCGGGGTGGCCCGCCCCGTGCTCGGAAAGAAAAATCGCGTCGGGTCGCGCAGCCGCCTGGCGTTCTTTATTTTTTCTTCGGAGTTGCGAGGGTGGGGGCGGGGCGAAGCGGGAGGGGGCGGCGCCGCGCAGGTACGCCCCGCGGCACGCCCGCTATCGATCGCGCCCGCCCCGCGTCATCATTGCCGACCACTGATTTACCGTCGATTGTCCGCAGAAGGCAACAAGTGTCCTACTCCCGGCTGCAATGGGCAGGGCCACGTCACCGGACTCTATACGCACCACCGAAGGTGAGATGATTTTCATGATTTTCAGCGTAATATACCTAACCGCAGTAGCACGTCGATTACGTGGGTTTTTCATAAAAAAATATCTCTAACGAGTAGAAAAATGATAATTTCGTGTAAATTACATGTTTCTCTTGCATTTTGCTTAATAGCATATCAATGAACGATAAAGAGCCACTTGGGTAAAAGTTAAATTAACAGTTTGCCGTACAAAACAATTCCTTCAATTCGATCACAAAACTACCTTTATCATCATCTTTATTGACTTTTAAGGTCGTAGATACAACGTGAATTTCTGTTGTTTATGATGAGAGTTAGGGTTGATGCTCTTTGACCTACTGAACTACAAAAGTACCTAGGTACAACTATGCTAAACTAACTTGACGCTTACTTTCTGTCCGTCAGTCTGTCAGGATGCCCAAGAAAGGATAAAGTCACACCTGAGAGTAAGTTTCTGACGATTGTATTTCATAGAATGTTGCTAAATTTTGGTTCCTTTTTGTTTTAGCTATGTTTATTTTAGGTTTAATTAGACGTTTCAGTTCATTAACTTGTATGTAAATATTGTTTCACCTATAGCGTAGGTAGTAATGCTTAAATTAGGTATACGAATCACAGTTACGAGAAACACAAATCAATATTAGATTATGCCCGTTACATAATATTATGATACTTTAGTCTTCCATGTTTATTAGAGTTCTGATTTAGACTGTTTTTCGTTGATGTTCAACGATTACTCCGTCGCTTGTGGACACCTATTGGTTGCGTTATTTTTAAGCTTCTAACACTAAAAATAACATCTTTAAGATCTTTCTCATCTAAGAAACAAACAAATCTTTTTACTCACATTGGATTTAAATAAGAAACTTTATCACCCCAAATTTAAGCAACTGAAATACAGATTATTATAATTTATAGATTTGTTTTCTTCGGTTATATCTTCAAAATTATGCAAAATGTAGTAATTTGGGACGTAAAATAATAGAATCTTATTATTATTTACACCTTTACATAAGTTTGATTTTCAAGTCCTTATAACCTCGCCTCCTTGTTACAAATCTAGCACACAACTACATACAAACTAAGTTTTCGTGTCACATTTCCCGTCTTCTACTACATCAAACATGTACTCCCACCAGTATTGGCGCTTCACGAGACGATACTGAAGTGTCCGACGCCGGGCTGCAACGGTCGAGGCCACGTCAGCTCCAACCGCAGCACACACCGCTCGCTGTCCGGCTGCCCCACCGCCGCCGCCAGGAAAGCGGCCGCGCGCTCCCGACCCCGAGCCACAGGTACTAATAGGCGGTTTCTGTTAGCCAGAATGGGCAGGGAAGTGGGAAGCAGAAGAATGTAAACAGGCACTCGCGCTGCCACTCGTCATGACGCTGCCCGACGTGACAAGTATGTAGAGTGTAAACTAGCATCGTTACTGCCGCAGAAGTATTCAGGGCAATATTGCCGGCACCCACAGTAGCAGCGGCAGCAGTTGGATAAATGGTTGAGAATGTTAGTTGTACGTTTGTGGTAAATAAGACGTAAATTAATGGCATCCATGCAGTCTGAAATTGTTTACCTGACCAGTCGTAAGCAATTGCTGACATTGAGCATTCGTGATCAAGTGGAAAACCTTGTCGGTTATGCACCGAATATTACAATTTTAAATTTAACTTTTATTTCGGGCTTATTTACTAACAACTTCCCATTTCGTTCAGTTCCCCTCCACCCGCCCGTGAGCGTAAGCGTGAGCGTGAGCGTGTCGAGCGACGCGCCCGCTCGTGAGCGAGTGCCGGCCCCCCCTGCGGCGTCGCCGCGCAGTCCCCCCGTGAAGCGCGAAGCCCCCGAGCTGCTGGTGCCAAAGCGAGAGGCCGCCGAGCCAGAGCGCGACTCTCCCAACATGGAGACGCGCCACGCCGGCTACGGCGCGCCGCCTGACCAACGATCGCCGTACGAGCGACCTCCCGACGACCATGTCCGGTCTTACAGGTGGGATATACATATTCTACAGGTGTGATCAATTAAAGTGTCCAGTCCATTAGAGATAGACTGGCTTCCGATGGCAGGCATTATACAGACCGTTAATATTATATTACCGAACATATGCGTTGCTAAGAAAATCTTACATGCTTTTTATCCTTATGGTCGATATAAACTGGAGCCTCTACTTTAGCTAGCCCATGTTTGCGTACAGTCAAATGAACGAGGCGCGGTACGGGTATGAGTCGCGGTGCTACGAGGGCGCGCCGGCCTTCGAGCGGTACGACCCCACGCAGTGCGCGCAGCGGCCGTACGGCTGGGAGGAGGAGCGCTACCACGACCCCCACCTGCCCACGCCCATGAAGACCGACCAGTCTGAACAGGAGACCAGCTCCGGGCCCATCTACCCTAGGTACGTCCTTTCGCCATCTCCTCCACTGTGGTAAACGGGACTGTTGACATATCTCTTGACGATGGCCTATCCGTCCAGGCCGATGTACCATTACGAAACCGGCGGCGGAGTAGGCGGCGTGGCGGGCGTCGCGATGGGCCCCGGCGTGCCCCCCGGCTTCTCGGCTATCAACTTGTCGGTGAAGATAGCCGCGGCGCAGGCGCAGCGGCCGCGCAGCCCGGGTCGGGACCCCCGCGACCCGCGCCCCGCGGATCTCTCCACGTCCAGTGGCAGTCCCCAGGTGAGGATCGCAACTGTTCGCTTGCAATGACCCTAAAAGTTTTGTCGATGCTTTGATTGCGATTCGCTATTGGCTCCTGATGCCCTCGGGCTTGTTAATTGTAGACTGACAGGAACAATAAAAACCTCGCCTTATACAATTCGCGAACTAAATTAAAATGTCTCAAGACTTTGCCAGAAATACCCCAGCTTTCTGTAGTGTCGCGGTAACGTTGCTTTAATAGCGCCCTCAGCGCTTTATTTTCCAGCCCGGCTGTGGCGCGGCAACCAGCAACCGCTTTAAGCGCTTATTGGTTGCCCGATAGCCGAGTTTGGGTTGTCGGTCAGGCTACAGCATAGTTTGTGTGCAGGGTCCGTACGCGTCCCCGGTGTACACGAGCGCGGGCGCGGCGCGGGGCAGCCCGCAGCCCGGGGCCTCGCCGCAGCTCACCGCGAGCCCCCAGGTGCCCAGTCCCCAGGGTCAGACCCTGGACCTTAGTGTGTCCCGTTTACCACATAGGTGAGGCATCCTGTATGTCTAGTTTTAGTTTTATAGTAGCGTGTTCTTTTAGCGTAGAGTATAACTGTTTAATGGACCTCGGTAGTCCTCGTGTTTTCAATGATAAGATGATGTGCAAAAATTATGACTCTCAAGGGACATTGAGAAAGTAGAGTCTGTGCTATTTTGTTTCAAACTGTAGTAAGTTACTATGCTTATATTTTGTAGTCACTGTCAGGAAATCACAGTTTAGTCACTTTACAATTTACATATCTTTCTTTAGTTGATGACTTAGAGATACTATCAGCGAAGTTGAATCATAGGCAGAAGGCAGATGTAAAACTCTGGAACGAATTGTCACCAGCAGCATTTCCGGACCTATACGATCTGCAAACCTTTAAGAAGAGAGCGTATTCCTTCTTAAAAGGTCGGCAACGCACCTGCAGCTCTTCTGATGTTGCGAGTGTCCATGGTCGACGTTAGTAGCTTACCATCAGGTGACCCGTTTGCTCGTTTGCCTCCTTATTTAATTTAAAAAAAATGATGGACCTACGTAAATTGGTCGTGATTTGCAAACTCTTTTTTTTTTTATTAAATAAGGGGGCGAACGAGCAAACGGGTCACCTGATGGTAAGCAACTACCGTCGCCCATGGATCCGACAGATCGCAGCCATCATTGAATAATTTACATAATTTACATAATCCGACCATTTGACGTAGGTCCGTCAACTTCCTATGATTCAATTTCTTCGATGGTACATGGCATGGCTGTGGTTGGCTGACTAGGAAGATACCCCTACTTATAAGATAGCAACTGTTTCGTTAAGAATTAAATGGTATTTACTGTTACAGTCGCAGTTTCCCCGGCGGAGTTTCGTACAGTCGAGAGTCGACCCCCGACAGCGGCGGCAGCCATCCATACCTCGAGGCGTACCATCGAGATCCTGCGGGTAAGGCCTCCTTTTTTGAAAGTCGGTAAATAGGGTTAGAAGAATAAGGGCCTGTTTCACCACTTTTTTGACAGATTCTCCATACTCTATCTGTCAAGTTAAGTGGTGGATAGCCTATCCAGTACTTATCAGGAAGTGGTGACAGGCCCTATTCCTTAAGAAGATAGATAACATGTAGAAGTTAACTTGGCACCTCGTTCGTCGGAAGAACAAAGTAATTTCTGCGTGTTCCTGTATATAATAGTTATGGCTTTTCGAAAAGCATTTACATAGCTCATATTGACTTTCGATATGATCAATCGTGGAAAAAGTACAGTCATGACAAAAGAAAGATCGTTGGAGAGCAGTACTTTTTTTTTCACGAAATTTGCTCATCCAGCACAAATGCATATTCCTTCTATAATGATATAGAAAAACTCTCGCATCTAAAAAGTTAATTACACAATTTATTCAATTAGGACGCCATATTTAAATGGAATTTCGCAAGTGTACTCTGCGGTGCCGTAAACACGCGAGCAAATTAGCGTCGACCGCGATAACGCCGCGCGTACATTGCTAATCCCGATGTACAGGCGTCTTGTACCGCAACGTGTGCCAAGACCCTAGAGACACATTTATTTTAAGTCTATATTTGTTTTATCGTCATTATTTTTAATTATGTTGATTTCACAAGATCATAATATTATTTTCTAAGAATTTTGGAGTCGGTATATAAATTGTTAACTCCAAAATGTTGGTTCTATAATAATAATCAGCTGTCTCGACAGTCAGCTTCTTTCGTGCTAACTTTGATGTGGTTTTCAACTTTTTTTGCTCAAAGTTTTGAGATAGCAATTAGCATTCAGTCACATTATTACGATTAAGGTGTTGCCTACTTTTAGGATCTTTGAGTTTGAACCAAGAATTTAGCATTCGAAAAATTATGTTCTTAAGTTCATAACACTGTGTCCATAAACAATAGACTTGCGTTTAATGTAAGAAAGTTATATGGCCTTCTTCCTTGCTATCTAACGCTTATGGGTTCGGGCTATCCCGAATATTACGGTCTTCTTTGCCGTCTAACCGGAATATTCCTTACCTAACGTATTACTCTCAGGCTACGGCGGGGTCAGCCCACACCCAGTCGCCGGGTACGGCCTAGCGCAGACTGACTACGCGGCAGCCGCAGCGGCAGCGGGCTACCAATACCAGTACCAGTGCGGGGCCTACCCCCCGCCACCCGCATACCCTCCGCACGCGCCGCCCTACTCGCCGCCCTGCTATATGCCGCCGCCCCACGCACCGCACGATAAACCTAAGGACACCAGGTAAATACTCTTATGGCGCATTTTCATTAGTCGTTAACTCGTACGGTATACCGTATACAGCATACGGGCAGTCCCTGCAGCCGAGATAACAACTAATGGCGCATTTTCATTGCTCATGCGTTTCAGAAATCTCCCGCACCCCGCATGCGGTATCGACCAGTAAAATTGCGCCATTATGGTATTAGTTTTTGTCCAATTACAGCAAAACCTCAATGTAAAAAAAATTTGTTGAATTTTTTGAAAGAAAAAGGAGTAGCAAGATACGACAGTATACTATGTACCTACTCTGCTATTTATGTCATGTCAACCGTAGCAAGTTTATCCGACTCTAATGATGTGTCAATAGATTCGTTATAATGGCCCGCGTAACGTTACTACCCGCGTAACATATTACGTAACTAATAAGAGTATAAGTACTACCAGAGAAGTGAATTCATATGCAAATAGCAGACCTTCGTAATTTGGCCGCTTTTTGTTTTAAAAAGTAGAGGCTAAAACGTAAATAGTATAAAGACTAGTGACCTAGAGAGGCTTCAACTTTCATGAACTTTAATGTAACGTTACAAAAATTATTATTATTAGTTGATTACATGTTATTTACATTTGAAACGTTTATTTTGTAAAATAACACATGTTTCAATTTTCACATTATCTACAGAGTCGTGTTTTCGTGGGTTACATTGTGTTACCATCGTGACTACGCAAAATAATACATATTTTAGTTTCCACGCTAGATATAAGTTACTGTAACAAAATATACAAATACTTGTGTAAATAACTATAGTATTACCCATGCGGCGATGCATAAAAAATAGCCTACTTAATCTAAAACAGTATACCAAGACTCGTCTTGAATAGAAACCGATAATAAACTAGTAGAGCTAATTACAAACGTGTAAAAAGTATACAGTAGGCCATCTTTATACTGCCCGAATCTAGTACACACACACATAAGCATAATTTCACGTAACTTTAGAGAACAGCACAGTTTAACGTGTCTCTTTGTCGAGATTTGATTTAAAGAACACGCCAACTACGCTATTGTTTATATTTGTATTTATATTCATTAAAGAAGTTTTAGAACTGTTTATCGGAAAATGTGTTCACACACACAAGTTTAGAATGTGCTAGTAAGTCTCACGCGAGCGACCAGTCTAAATATACCGGCGCACGCGCCGGACGGCGCTCTACATACCGCTATCGGATAGATAAAATACAATCGTGTCTATCAACATGCGCCGAAACAGGTAAATAAGTAGATATTTAATTATATTTAACATAATGATTGACTAATTAGAAGTATAGGTTTAAATACGAAATTTTGTTGTTAAAGTTTGATTAAAATAAATGGAAAATAAGTGTTAAAATTGTGTTATCACTGAGCAAATAAAATGCACTCACATTCTTAATAATTTGTTGTCGTTTTACAACATTAACACACATTTTATTTTTAAGTTTGATACAGTTCCAAAAAGTTTTGTGCTGAATCAAATGTTTTTGACTAACGTGTTTTTAGTGACTATTTCAAATTATTATCTTACGAAAGTGACTTATAAAAAAATAAGTCTCACCAGCCAAAATTGTTGTTTAGTGATTATTATAATATTGATGATTGAAGAGAAGATAATCCACTTATGATTCAGAAGCAATTGATGACTTTGATTGTGTATCTGTCATCAACCTACTTTTGGGTGTAGTAAGTGCCGGTTTACATTGCTGATAATATAATATGTAGTCGCAGGCGGAAGTATCATTGGTACATGTGGCTAAATTAGCATTCAATGACACTGTCAACATATTTTGATCCACCGAAGTCCAGTCAGCTACTGTATCAATGTAAATCAGCACTAACAAACAAACTTTAGGCATTTTTAACGCACTTTTTAGAACCAAGAGTTCTGTGGACATACCAAATCACGCTTTTCCTTTGCGTGTTTCGCCTGGTGCCTGATCTAAAGATCATTTATGACGTCAGCTACTTCCGAGAGGAGTACCGCGCTCGGGACCTACTCCAGTGTCCGGTGGAGAGCTGCGACGGCTCCGGTCACGTGTCCGGCAACTACGCCACGCACCGCAGGCAGGATGCAATGGCAGTGTTACCTGCATGTTACTAAACGGATGCTGACAAACGTGTTACTAAATAGATGCTGACCAGTGTCCTATTAAACGGACGCTGATCGACGAATTACTAGAAACTTACTGGAATGTTACTAAACCGACGCTGATAGGCCGACGCTATTACTGGTGTGTTACTAAAGTAGAGTGACTGGAGTGTAACTAAATAGACGCTGATTGGTGTGTTACTAACCAGAAGCTGACTGGCGTTTAAACGTAGGCTGACTGGAGTGTTAGTCAGGGCCGGATTTATAATTTTTATGAGCATAAGCCACTTTTATTTTGCCACCCCTATGTACGAACTCTGCCACCATCCTAGGAGCCCCCCCCCCCTTAGGACCATGCAGCCCATGGCCCCCATGGGCCTATACTGCCTATACATATATCCAGAGCTGGTGTAAGTGGACTTATGCCGATGTCTAGCTCATTTAATTCCTGGCAAAGTGACAAACTATTTGGAAATTGAAAGAAATTTCAAAAGAAGTAAGACTTGTAGATGACTGTTTTTAGATGTAGAGTAAATTGATAAAACGTCAAATATTCTTAAAAGATTTAGACCGCTCCACAAATCACATTTTAACATTTTGTAACAATAGGTGTGTTTTTATTTCAGTGTTTTTATTTCTTAACCAAAAGGCGAATCTAACAAACATCTAAGTGGTCTAAGTGCGCTACTTCTGTTAAAATTACTCAAGGCTACGCTGAAATAGACACTTTACATAATTTGCCTCGCACTTAATAATACTAATAATAAAAAATACTATTTATACAACCTACATAATATTTTTAATCTAGCTTTATGATTTTACATCTTTTCATCAAAATGAAAGAGGTATTTTAAATGAAGAAAAAATTCTTCAAAATTTATCTTTTTCGGTTTCTAACATTAGACTTTTATGTCTAATCTCAATCGTCTTAGGTTTTAGGGTTCCGTATCAAGACGTTTAGATACGAGATGCGATTGCGAGTGGAGTGTTCGCCCGAATGCAATTTGTGTGACAATACACTTCCGTCAATTGCCAGCAATGTTAGCACGACTGTACCCAGTAGCACTTTGAACTCTACTGCTGTTGAAATAAGGACGAAGTGTCTTAACCTACTTACATATTTAGCGTACAAACGAGCATAATAACGATAATGTCGAATATTGTGTAACAGTGTTGAATTTAACGACTGAGTGTTTCTGCATCTTGAAAATAAATACTAATACTCGAACGTGAAAAACGAAATATTCTAAAAATTAAATAAAACATGCATTATAAAAACTACATATAGAAGATTCATAATTGCTTAATTAAGTATGTGCAAAAAAGTAGAGATAAAAATGTAAAGGTTATGGTAAATAAAGCGTTACGAAAAGGTTTTTGGATTTCATGGCCTATATTCTATAATGTACCTAGAAAAGTTAAAAACTGTAACTTACTGAGTAAGCAACAAAATATCTTTCAAGAATGCTTTCAAGAGATTTAAAATACCAAAAACTGATCATAAAACACTCAAGATGTTTCGAATTTGACGTGATTTATCTACGTGGCGTATTATTCTCTGAACTCTTCAGTCTTTTTATAGAATGACGTATGCGGGTTGTAAACATTTAGAATTAGATACATAAACATTACGCTATATTTAAAGTGCAGATGCATTCCGGCTAATTTCTTGTTAGAATCGTCCGTTTGGACGAAAATTTTAAACAACTGACGTATCAAAATCGCGGCGTCTACTTTACAAGACAATAGTATCGCTGCATTATCCTTTATGTATTGAAAGAATTAATTTTCAATTTGGAAAGTTGGAAAAACAATCTGTAGAAATTTCATAACCTGATTGTCATTTTTCTGATAAATAAATAACTATACTGTACTCGGCGAAACATGGCGGTAGCGGTCATTGACTCCCTATCAAAAACTTGTAATTTTCTATATAAACCGCGATTGACAATGAAGAAACAATCGCTGTTTGTATAAGAAAATAACGAGTTTTTGACATGGAGTCAATGACCGCTACCGCCATGTTTCGCCGAGTACAGTATATTTATTTATTCTAAGACATTTTTGTAAGTACATACAGCTTTCGCGGTAGTCGATAAACTTAACACCTATTTGATTACTATTTCTTACTCTACGCCCTACGGTTGCAATGATTGCAAATGAAAATGTTTGTTATTGCCTGCACCAATGCCAACTTTTAGGTATACTTACCGGCTATTACGTAAGTGCTTAAATTAGAATACCTAGAAACTTGTAGTTAACAAATTTTGAGGAAAGACCTAAACGTTATTAGGAAAATATTAGGCCTTGTACTCAATGCCACTTTTGCGACGAAAAACGAATCTAGTGATACCTCTGAAGATCAACACTCGACAGTTCAGGTTGACTCGACTTGAGTCGAGAGCGTACCAAGGAATGATACCTACATACATTGGAAAAATTACCCTACTTCTAGCGCAGTTGGTTAAAAGTCCTACCATAACGCAATCTACACAATAATTTATTATATCAAATCTAATGAAATTTGGTTTTGCCATTTGCATGTTTGTTTCTCAATTAGTATTAATTAACATCATGTTTTGATTTTTGTGTTAAAATTAATACTAGATATTGTTGTTTTTGTAGAGTGAAATACGTGATATTAACATCACGTCATCATCATCATCATCATCATCAATGTTAATATTACGTAATCATCAAATCATTGATGTATTCTGAACATCTCTTCTTTTCTCTAGAGGGATACTTTTTTGAACTTTTATCCTTTCGTAAAGTTTTAAATATCCCTTTTGAACCCTTACACTATCCTATCCTCTCCAGAACGAACTTTCAGAACTACCCATATTTTATTCCATCCTCTCTAGCATCAAGTGGCCTATAGTGATCCTCAAGGGATCCTGCAAGCAACAAGCATCATCGACACTTTTTGAAAATCCCAGCCCATTTCAAGATTATTCCAGCTCAATGGCTCAGCCAGCATAATGGGCAGCTGCTCTATGTTCTGGCTTCTCCCACTCTAACCATAGGGATATGCAGCTGTAGGGATCCTGACTCCCTCCCTAACAGCCCCCCCTCCGTGTGTGGTGGGTCACGGCATTGTAAGCAGTTTGTATATGTGCAGCCTATCGGGGTGCCCGCGCGCGGACCGCTCGCAGCTGCAGCCCCACTCCCAGGAGCTGAAGTGTCCGACACCGGGGTGTGACGGCTCCGGCCACGTCACCGGCAACTACTCGTCCCACCGCTCGCTGTCCGGCTGCCCCCGTGCCAACAAGCCGAAGAGCAAACCCCGTGATGGCCAGGACTCGGAGCCGCTCAGGTGAGTGTCATGGTGATATTTTACGATAAATAAGTAACTTTTACGTTCAAAAAAGGACAAATTTCAAAATTTTGTTCACATAAAAAACTACGCGAAAAATTAAAATATTTATCCTTATCACGATCACGTTTCTATTTATTACAAAGTTAGCACTTAGGGCCGGGACACAAAAACACGGCACGACGTCGTACAGCGTCGTACGGCGCCGCGTCGTAAAAACCCACGGCAAGGCGCCGTACGGCGTCGTACGACGTCGTGCCGTAGGAACTCATCTTGAATTTCTACGTGAGATTCTACGGCACGACGTCGTACGACGCCGTACGGCGCCGTGCCGTTGTTTTTTACGACGCGCGTCCGCACGGCGCCGTACGACGTCGTGCCGTGTTTTTGTGTCCCGGCTCTAAAAACACGGCACGTCGTACGGTACGCACGGTCGTACGGCGCCGTGCCGTAAAAACCCACGGCACGGCGCCGTACGACGTCGTGCCGTAGAAACTCATGTAGAAATTCAAGATGAGTTTCTACGGCACGACGGTGGTTTTTTTTTACGACGCGCGTCTTTACGGCACCGTACGACGCCGTACGATGTCGTGCCGTGTTTTTGTGTCCCGGCCCTTAGGTAGCATACGTACTAATATAGACGCGCCACGCCGCGATAAAACCATCTTATTGTAACTTCCATATTTTTTAATGGGCAAATTTTTATTCTTAAAAGCATGTAGTAATTAGAAAACAAACACATGAGAAGTTAACATAAAACATAGCAAGTATTTTAAAAACAAAATTAAATTAATTATGCCGTCCTGGTAATTAATTCCTTAATGTAATAATAAAAACATTAACAAATAGTTAACGGGACCTTGGCACACATTAAGTTACTATTTATCGCATGTAATACCAACAATATTCATAATATTATATTAAGCATTTCATCACAATTCATAGCGGACATAGGCGAAAAATGTCCTGTGTGTTATATAATAAAATGTTACGAAACTGAAGGAAAAACACATTTATTACAGTAATTATTATGTTAGTCAACTAACCTAATTGCATACGTCCCACTTAATACATAGTTTAATAAGTAAACTAAAAATCATATTACCAAGAAAACAAGCCTCGTCGCTTCTGGTACCGAGTACCAAAATAACATTTGATTCCGAGAGTAGAAAACCACAAACCTTTAGATTGTGATGTTTGAACATGAGTAAAAGATGACTTTGTTGATGCACGCTGCTCAGATGCCCTATACCGGGCTGTGACGGATCCGGACATGCCACAGGGAAATTCTTGTCGCACAGAAGGTAAGAATACCAGGAACAACTGATATGGTCTTAGATGTGTGTTAAAGTGCATGATAGTTATGATAATATAATACTTTAAGGGTATGAATAGTATAAATGGATAAATTATGCCAATAAATAGAGATTAATGACAAGCATTGCCTACTTCGGAATACTGTGTTTTGTAAAAACAATGTATCGGCCGTTCAGATTTATTTCACCTAAGAATTTCTACCTTATCATGATTCTTAGAGCGGCCAACATTTGGAAACCGATCTATTGCAAATGAAGATGTGAACTAGTTTCTCAGAAAACAGATATTGGAAACCCTGCTATTGAAAACTTATTTGCGATGGATCGATACGATCCTAAATTAGTGGCTGCCCTAATGGCATGTCGTTGGCATATCAGTCCTGTGAGACGTGAAATATCTTTAAATGAACCGTCGAAATTACAAAACAGATTACCATCTCTGTGATTAACGTCTCAAACACACATACTCATCAACGATTCCGCTTCCAGCGCGTCAGGCTGCCCCATCGCGAACCGGAATAAGATGCGAGTGCTCGAGAGCGGTGGTACAGTGGAACAGCACAAAGCAGCAGTGGCAGCGGCAGCATCCGCCATCAAGTTCGATGGAGTCAACTGTCCCACGCCCGGATGTGACGGATCCGGCCATATTAATGGGTCATTCCTGACACACCGCTCGCTGTCCGGCTGTCCGGTGGCCGGAGCGGGAACGCCGACGCCGCAGCCCAAGAAGCCAAAGTACCCGGATGATATCACGCCGCTGTACCCGAAACCGTATTCAGGTGATGATATTTAGATGTTATTTTAGAAGAGACTTAAGCTTATAAATAATTAAGAATATGGTTGCACGTAAGAAGAGGAAAAAGGGGTTAAAAATGATCAAGGATCTCTTTGACTCCATATTGTTAAATCTTTCACGCAGATAAATAATGAGTAATAATGTATTTTAACAATACCTCCGAACGTAAATTGAAGTTATCAGCTTTTTATATTGATAGGTTTAGATCAGCAACAGTCGTTTTCCATTTACATATAAAAAAACTAACGTCTTGCACTCAAATGATACTCCTTCACATGAGACCGCACTAGGCAACAATACGCTGCCGCGGAGCGACACAACACTTCAATTCTGTATAATAGAACGTAAACTGTCGCTCTGCTACAATGTAATGTCGCACTGTGCAGTATCGCCTTTTAATCTTAGTATTTCACGGGATGGTTAAAATTCTATTGGTCTTACAGGCATGGACATAAACATGCAGACTGGCAACGGCGAGGATCTGATGACGCTGGAGCAGGAGATCACGGAGCTGCAGAGAGAGAACGCCCGCGTAGAGTCACAGATGATGCGCCTCAAGTCAGACATCAACGCCATGGAGACGCATCTCAGCCATGGCGAGCGGGTGAGTGAATATAGCCGCGAGAAGGGGTGATGCAACTAGTGCCTTGACGTAGCTTCAGGGCCGGATTTATGAGTATAGGCCACTTATGCTCATTAAATAATATAAAATACTAGCGACCCGCCCCGGCATCGCACGGGTATAAAATATATAGCCACTGAAAAAATGATTAAAATGGATAGCCTATGATCCTTCACGTGGTCTACTTCTTATCTGTGCCAAATAACACAAAAATTGATCCAGTAGTTCGCGAGATAAGCCCTTTCAAATAATTTCTTCCGTTTTTTTTCACATTCTGCTATTAGTCTTAGCGTGATAAAATATTGCCTATACACTTCCTCAATAAATGGGCTATCTAACACTGAAAGAATTTTTCAAATCGGACCAGTAGTTCCTGAGATTAGCGCGTTCAAGTTAGCCCTTTGAAATAATTTTCCCCGTTTTTTCCCCATTTTCCTCTATTTCTTCGCTCCTATTAGTCTTAGCGTGATAAAATATTGCCTATACACTTCCTCAATAAATGGGCTATCTAACACTGAAAGAATTTTTCAAATCGGACCAGTAGTTCCTGAGATTAGCGCGTTCAAGTTAGCCCTTTGAAATAATTTTCCCCGTTTTTTCCCCATTTTCCTCTATTTCTTCGCTCCTATTAGTCTTAGCGTGATTAAATATAGCCTATAACCTTCCTCGATAAATGGGCTATCTAACATTGAAAGAATCATCAAAATCCGTTGCGTAGTTTTAAAGATTAAAAGGAACAAAGGGACATGAGGGAAAAAAAGCGACTTTGTTTTATAATAAGTATAGAATACTCTAAAATTACAGATTCAAACCTCTACAAAAGCCGGACTACCTTTAATTTTGACCGGACACGCAATCCAAAAGCCTGACTGTGTCTGGTTTAATTCGGACGCCTAGCAATCCTAGCTACAGCCTCTTAACGTATGTCATTTTTACTTGGGCTGGTCTCCACTTCGGAGTATATGTGTCATCGCACGGTGGAGTATTGAAGGTTAAATGGCAGGGAATGAAGACTTGGTTTTCATCTCCAAACCATCTTATTCGGTCCGGGAAGTTCACTTCAAGTATCTCTTTCATTGCATTTCGTATGGTACTAGTTGCATTTACCCCTCCGATTCATATTCATAATAATACAGGTTCGGGGATTTCGGCGTTGTTTAAACAACTGAAAGCATAAGCCAACACATCAATTTGATTGATCATCATCATCACAAGCATAATTATACCATGGGTATTTGATAATTGATTACACAAATTGATAATAATAATAAGTTATTATTATCAATTTGTGCATTATTTTATTATTTGACACATTTAGAATATTGAAGAACTAATCAATCCGATCTACAGAAAGTTGTTTAAAGGACGAATTTATTTTCTATCTTTCACGACTACTAAATTCTTTGAAATCTTTCTGCACTACGGATAGAATTGATAATTAATTAATTGTATGTGAACTGGAGCTGATTTATTTTATTTTTGTCTGATAACGTAGATGGTACATTCATGGCTCCAAACAACCAACTTTGAGTGCCACTAACAGCTCATACGTTTGTGAGTACACATTCATTACTATAACAACTTCCAAATTACAAAAATACTGGCAAGCGATTACCATGAGCCTCAGCACTCAGATGCATAAGAACAAATGACTTGATTTTACTTCATTGGGCAAATCTTTTACAGTTCACCCAATAAAAACTGAAATCAAATGTTTTACTTTTACCTAAAGTAACAAAACCTTTCAACTATATTTCTTTTTCAGGAGAACCAGATAATGTCGCAGCGCAACAACAACCTCAACGAGTACTACGAGAGCCTCCGTAACAACGTCATAACGTTGTTGGAGCACGTGAAAATCCCCGGCGGAGGCACCGCGCTCGCCGCCACCGCCCCGGGCACCCCGGGGGCGCCCCCGCCTCCATCCGGGGAAAAACCCGCCCACGACAACTTCGACTCGTATCTCACCAAGCTCCAAACCCTCTGCTCCCCCGACGGCTACTGCCCCGACGAGAACCGCCCGATCTACGAGACGGTGAAAAACGCTCTCCAGGATTTCACAGTATTACCTACGCCCATTTAAGGCTCACCCAGCGCCGCCGAGACCGAACGCCATTGAGTGTTTGAAAATTTAAAAAAAAAGTGATCGGCGGAGCTTAACAAATTCTAAATACAAAATCGACTCGTAGGATTGTGAAATACCAATGATACTAAAGACTGTTGATTATCGTGAATCGAATTATGTGGAGTTAGTGTACAGTGTCGCTCGTAAGTAATTCTCGGACGTTATGTGTTCTAATTAGATGATGTCTATTTTATAAAACGTTGTATACGATGACTTTTAGACATCACGTTTTAAATCGAAGTCGATTACTACTAGGATGGACTTATATTTTAACCGAAATAAATTTTAAATACTGTTATCCTTGTATGCTTCGAGTAAATGTAAGATATCTATAGGGAAGATTTATACGATTGTATCTGAGCAATTTTAACCCCCGAATGTGCACCGTGCCGGTCCCGATGTAAATATGTATGTAATTTTGAATATGACTAGGTGTTAACGTTCTCGGTACAGTCGCGATGGCGATGGCTGGTGTTTAGTCAATTCTCATTATTTTATCGACACCTTTAATTTATTGTTTGTTAAGTTGTACTTTTGTTTTACGTATGGATATGTGCCAAACGCTCGTTCGAAGCACCGGACCGTCGTTGTATTGAAATAAATTATCAGTATAGATGTAACAAGACGAATAAACTTCTTAGAAGACTAGTCAGTTTGTAAATAAAAATGTGAATATGATAGTTGTCGCGTCGTACGGACGTTTTTATTTAAACTAGTTAATACGCGATCTCATTAGATCAAATAAGTTAACAGTCATTAATTTAGTAGTAATACTTTATTTGTTAGCCAATGTTCACTCGCTGTGATTATGTTATATGTTATCTGTTGTATGTTACCTTATAAATGTGATAGCTCAAGTTGAAGCGAACTGAGTTGTTTTGCAATGTTTTATTTTTATCGCTGAACACATGCAATGTCTCGTTTTCGTTTATAGATAGGCACCGAACGGTTAAATTTTATAAATTTAACAGGAAATCCCAGAATTTTAGAACACTGATTGGTAAATGTATTCGCATATAAATACTAAACCTATTGCTATGTTACTACTCTGATTGTCATATACGTTTCTGTAAAATATTGAGTATGTGTTGTTATAAAGAATAAAAGTAATAAATGCCAAGATAATACAATGACGTATTTTATTTATAACACTTTTGTTTAAATAGTAGGTACAATACCCGGCAATAAATATTGCACATCGACCTTTGGAAACAGATTCGGCTAATTTCGGTTTCATAGAGCGTTATCTTTGTAGCACACACCTATTTGACATTATGTCAGACGTTGTTCAAATTCAATAGAGTGCAGTCGCTTCCAGTTCAAAATATATATTTAGAGTTGTTAACACCCCTAAATTTGCTACAGCTGTAATTTTCCAAAAGAATTTTAAATACGTAAACATAATTTGAACACCCTTTTTTATTTTATTTTACCCGAATATAAAGCCATAACTTATAGAAAATTTGGTGTATTTTATACAAAGAATAATAAAATTGTCAAAAGAAGCAAACCTTAATTGTTTTAACAGCTCCTAATATATACCGGACTTTTTGTATTTCGTGCGTAAGAGATAACGCTCTACAAAACCGAAATTAGCCGACTGTCACTTTCCAAAGGTCGATGTGCAATATTTATTGCCGGGTACTGTACATTTTGATACAGATACTTTGATACAAAACATCATTGACTTGAAACAAGCAAAACATTTCAGGTTCCTGTTTTCTGCGATGTGGTACATTTTTAGTAGGTATGAATTGATGATATGACTATCATACATGACTTTTAATAGATCATCTAAGAAACAATTGCTGTTTGTTTCTTGGATGGTCACGCGGTACATAATCGGGTCATCAACATCCAAGTTAAAAGTTACATGGAATGTAGGATTTCTGTGCTGATACTAATCCATGCTAATATTATGAATGCAAAGTTTGTTGTCTATCTGGCTGTCTGTTACCTCTTCACGCCCAAACCGCTGAACCGATTTTGCTAAAATTTGGTTTGGAGATGAAAGGTCATAGGTACCTAATACTATGTTAAAGATCATGGATAAAACTTTTTAGTACTTGATACTTTTTATCCTAAAAATTAAGGGTTCTCGTGCGGTACCTACACGATTTTTGGGGGCAACGGAATTGCGGGCATTAGGAACAAATACGTTGCCGGCGTCAATATTACATTTCATTGAGAGGTTTTCTTACTTTTAATCTCCACCAGACGGCGCGACGATAGACACTTCTAGAAGTCTAGATTTTCTAGAAGAAGAAAATCTAGATTTTCTATTGGTTCCCCACCGATCTGAAATTATCTGCAGGTTGGCAGCACGAATACATATTGGTTGTGTTTCTAAAAAATATCAGTGTACTGTCAAGTGTGGCATAAATCAAAATATCTTAAACCTAAGCGATCATTGGCCTAAGCGATTAGGCCAGTATACTGGTAACAGTTTAAGAACACGCAAATTGTTAAACTGAAAACTGACAACTGAAAGAGTTTTGGCGGGCATGTCATAGGCATGTCACTTTCAAACTCCTTCTACTTTTTATTGTTGGTGTGGTTTTTATTACTTTTTCCCAAATTGTGTTATTTGGGTCTTTGATGTTCATTATTGGTAAAATATTAGCCATGAAATACCCGTTATCTGGCACAAGTGCAGGTAAGATGTTGTCAAAACCAAAATGTAAAATTCCTGTGACATTTGGTGTGAATATCGGTAAATAGGGCTATTTCTTCCGTGAGTTTCAACTAAAACATCGTTGTAATCATTTTGTTAACCTAGTCATTGGAATATTATGGCGTCTTTTTCAAATTGAAATGTATCAAGTTTTACATTCTTTTGCCCAGTTTTGTAGCAATTATTGATGGTATTCCCTGGTATTACCGATAGTTGTCTACCCATACGCCATCTAGTTACTAAAATGGAAACTGTTTGACAATCAAATTAAAAAGTTAAGAAAATCCCTCATTATAATGATTCCTTAATCCTTATTCGTAAATTGGTAATAGTGCTAATTTAGTGTTGAATTTGTTTCATCACATTTTATAATATAATATACTTCACATTGCCATTGGCATTGGCTTACTTAGCTGAAAGATTATATGAAAGATTATATAAAGATAGCTGAGAGCTTAGAAAAAAAAAATTGACACTGGACAGCTAAGACTGGGTTGCACCAACTAACTTTAACTTTAACTGTAACTTTAACTTTGACTACAGTGCAAAATGTCAAATCTCTGGTTAAAGTTAAATATAGCGTCCAAGGATGCCATATGTTCATACGTACAATATATGTGAATTTTTCGTGAAAATTTACTATGTTTTACAGTGTTATATTTTTCCTGACGATTTTTATGGATAATTCAATTTTTTATACCCTCAATCCCGTTACCTATAGCTTCAATAAAAAAAATAAACGCAACAGACATCTGTCAATTTCTTCGGTTAAAGTTTAGGTTAAAGTCAAAGGGGTGACCCGTGACACACGTACGAACTTAAAGTACGCGGGTTTTAAGTTCGCGAACTTACTCGGCTCGCGTCGGTGACAAACGAGAATCGCTCACACGCGCCGCGAGCCGCGAGCCTGGGGGCATGGAAACAGGTAAACCACAGGCTCGCGGCTCTTTACTGACGCACAGGCGATTAAGATCGTTGAGCCATAAGTCCGCGTACTTACTCGTGTGTCTGTCACCCCCTTTAAAGCTAAAGGACGCCATATTTAACTTTAACCATAACTTTAACCTTAACTTTAACTTTAACCACGCCTCTGGTGCACCGTGCAACCCAACCTAACTGTCATCTGTCAAAATGAGTGAGAGTGCTGTCAAGTGTCATTTCGTGCCCATCCCATGTGTGTTTTAGATGGTTTTAAATTTTGTAAATACTGAGTTATAACAGATTTTAAATGTTTTACTATCGTTTATTGTATTAAAAAATGAAGAACAAAACGGTAATATTATAAGTACATTAAAATCAGATTCCAATTTCAGGTTGTCGATGATACTAAGCGCGCTACTTTTTATTATTTTAGACACGGTATTTTCAAAATGATGATGAAGAGAAACCAAGCCAAGATTCCAGCGAGGTTAAAGTTTATAATGTAAAAGTTACGCCACGATTATTAAAGTCTCAAAATATAAAGGTATGTTATACATTGCAGGCCTGTAAATTAAAATATATTGTTTTTATTCCAACATAACCTCTGCTTATAATAAATAATATATTCCATAGGAAAGTATACGTGAAACAAGAAAGAATGTTATCAAGAAGAAGCAGTTATATCCTGGCAAGGCTCCGATCAGTAAAACGAAGCTGGAGCAACATTCTCGGGGGGAAGGAGTCACCGGAAAAGGTGTAAGACATCCGCTTTATGAACTAAAATTGAAAAAGAAAGAAAAGTATCATGCTTTCGCGCAAAAGCAAGCTGCTAGAGCTGATATTCTACATGGAGAGGACCAAGGGTATGTATGATTAATAATAAGGGCCCACCCACACATACGACAACCACACAACATCACAATAAAATGTTGTTGAGCGGTGGTTAAGTGTGAATGGTGTCGCTGCATCTTTTTGTAGTTGCGTTGTGGTACCTACTGACAAAATGCCGACGTGGTTGCGTTGTAGCCAGTGGTTGCAATGTGGTTACATACAAAAGTCAATGAAACGGAGGGGGGGAAGAGTGCGGGCAGTGTGCATGCACTGTCGTTGCATCAACGCAACATTGTGGTTGCAATGTGGTCGGCCGTGGTTGTGATGTGGTTGGTATCTGACAAGTGGTTGACAACGACTGCAAAATGTGGTAGGAATGAATGGTCCAGCTCATTTACAATACAAAATACACGCCCGACCATGTGGTTATGGTATGTCTGGGTTGGCACTAATTATAAATTTTTAATTTTTTGAGTGTAAAGAGTGACTGGCTACTTACAAAACATGCTTAGGTTTCTAGAGGTTGATGAAGACAACAGAACCACAGCAATAACACAAGATCTAATTAAGGATAATGTGGACATCACTGCAGCCACTAAGGTGTTTGAATTGAATCTAGAATTCGGACCATATAGGGCTAAATACTCCAGGAACGGCAGACATTTACTATTAGGAAGTAAGAAAGGACATTTAGCAGCATTTGACTGGGTTACAAAGAAGCTACATTTTGAAATGAATGTCATGGAATCTATACATGATATAAGGTAAGAACTTGAATTTATATATTTGGGAGCCTTCCTTTAGCATACCAAGCTAAGTCTCCAAAAGTACTTTTCAAAATATACTATATATATTTATTAAGGAAAGCTATCTTTGTCTAATATTGCCCTATATTTCAGCTGGTTACACATAGAGACAATGGTAGCAGCAGCGCAGAAGGAGTGGTTATATATCTATGACAACACCGGCACAGAACTTCACTGTCTTAAAAGAATGGACAAAATACTGAGGATGGAATTTCTACCTTATCACTTTTTGTTAGCTGCTGTTGTAAGTAGCCTATATAAATAAAAACCCTAGCCTCATATTATAATATGATAGTAAAGAACAAGGGGCATTTTTGTATGGAACCCATACCCAAGCTGTAGCACATCCAGACATATATCAAACGAAAGGGCTTGAAAAGCTGTACATTTTATTGTGTGACATAAAATCTCTGAACCATGGGAGAAAGTTAAAGAGGGTAGAAGGTAAGAAAAAATCCCAAAAAAACACCCTGTACAAGGAATCATTTTCAAAATCAAACAAGGAATCATTTCTGGAAATTAAACGTATATGGCAAACTTGAGGAAAATTTTGTATTTTAGTATATTGTTTTATATTTTAAATAAATGTATGAGAAAACAATAAAACCTTAAAAATCTAGCCTTTCCTAGATTTTGTCGTATATAATCACTTTGGAGAAATGTTTTATAATTAGCAATACTAGCAAATGGCGCAGTAATACAGGATGTTATAATTAGTAATACTAGCAAATGGCGCAGTAATACAGGATGTTATAATTAGTAATACTAGCAAATGGCGCAGTAAATGTTTTATTTTTTCCGAAAAAGAAATAAAAACATCCTGTAATATTGAATTAATTTGTAGTGTTGCTAGTAAGGAATAATTTCTGGAAAGTAATCATACATGGCAAACTCAAAGAAAGTGTTGTATTTCAATATATTACTTCATATTTCAAAGAAATGTATGAGATAACAATAAGATGCTGAATATCAGACCTTTGCCTGATTTTTTCGTTTTTAATATCACTTTGGAGAAATTGTTTGTAATTAGCAATACTAGCGCATAGTGCAATAATAAAGGATGTTTTTTTTTTTATTTCTTAGGAAAAATAAAACATCCTGTATTATTGCACCATTCGCTAGTATTGCTTATTAGGAACAATTTCACCAAAGTAACAATATACAGTAAAATCCAGGAAAGGTTAATTTTTTAAGGTTTTATTGTTTTCCCATACATTTCTTAAAAATATGACACAATATACTAAAATACAACACTTTCCTCAAGTTTGCCATATACGATTACTTTCCAGAAATGATTCCTTACCAGCAACACTATAAATTGATGCAATAATACAGGGTGTTTTTTTGTGATTTTTTCTTACCTTCTACCCTCATTAACTTTTTTCTCCCATGGTTTAGAGATTTTTTGTCATACAATAAAATGTTCAATTTTTCATGCCCTTTCATTTGGTATGTCTCAATGTGCTACATCAGTGGGTACGAAGTGCCCCTCCTCCTTTAATGATAGACGTCTCCATGCTGCCAGTCTTGTCAAGAGTCAAGACAATTGGTCTTGACAAGACTGGGTGCTTAATGCTCATAATGTAAAGAACTCCAGCCAAAATACCAAAACCAGCTCTTCACATTTTGGCTGCTTACTCTCTTATTTTACTTTTTTATTTCCACAAGAACCACTATGCTTAACTTTTTTTGCACAAACAGCTAGAGATAAACTCATTCCATGGTATGCAAATTATTTCCAGAATGAATATGGCTTCATGACTTGGCTGGATATATCAATAGGCGAAATTGTTGGCCACTACAACAATGGGCTAGGTAGAACATCAGTGATGGCCCAGAATCCGTACAATGCAACTATATGTTTAGGAAATTCAAAGGGGGTTGTTTCACTATGGGCTCCAACTGTGAAAAAACCTCTAGCAAAGATCCTTTGCCACAAAACACCTTTGACTGGCTTAGCTGTTGATAGTAGGGGAATGTAAGTATATTTTATTTACTTTCCTAAAATATATTGTTATTTTTCAATAAGGGCCAACCCACACGTACCGCAACCACATGACAACCACGTGGTTGGGCGTATATTTCGTATTGTAAATGAACTGGTCCATTCACACATACCACATTTTGCAGTCGTTGTCGACCACTTGTGTGTACCGACCATATGCAACCACGGCCGACCACATCACAACCACAACGTTGCGTCGATGCAACGACAGTGCGCACACACTGCCCGCGCTCTTCCCCCCCTCCGTTTCATTGACTTTCGTACGTAACCACATCGCAACCACTGGCGACATGGCAACCACGTCGGCATTTTGTCGGTACCACAACTTTAAAAAAGCTGCAGCAACACCATTGCTCGACAACATTTTGTCATTGCGATGTCGTGTGGTTGTGGTACGTGTGGGTTGGCCCTAATACATTTTACCCCCTTACCAATAAAGAATACAATTTTAAATATATTTTTTCAGATACATTAGAAAAGTCCGAAAAGAAAAAATATTGTAATTATTGTAACGAAATTTTCACAGGTATATGGCAACTTCAGGGGTTGACAGGAGTATGAAAATATGGGATATAAGAAATCTCGATGGACCGATACAGCATTACAAGTTACGGAGTGCTCCAAATGTACTCGAGTTTTCTCAAAAAGACATGTTGGCAGTTGGTCTCGATAACACTATAGAGATTTATAGGTAACATTAGAAAATTAATTATAAGCAAATGCAAATTCGCAAAACTTTTCTGTGTCGCGCGCTGTCTTTGGGCAAAATCTTGTAAGCTATAATTTAAAGTTTTTTCAATATTTCACAGCTTTATTTAAAGTTTTGGTTTTTTTTTTCAGTAATTGCTGTACACAATCAGCAGACAAATCCTACGTACGGCATAGAATGTCGAAATCAGTAAACAACTTTAAATTCTGTCCATATGAAGACGTTTTGGGTATCGGAACTTCTAATGGATTTACCAGCATTATAGTTCCAGGTAAGTTTATTTAATGTGTTTTATTCTATTACAACCATTTATAATCTTATTATAATAGATAAAGATTAAGACAGGAGAAACTAATAAATATGGTAGTTTTTAAAATTTGCCGCTTTAGGGATTTTTTAAAAGCAAATCAAATTTTGAAATATATAGTATATGGCTGCTAGATGGCTCTTCCAATATATTTAAGACAAGGACAGTAAGATAGTGATGCTAGTTTTGCTTCTTACTACTACTGTAAGTTCTAAGTTACTGCAAAATTTTTAACTTGTTATTGGTAAAAAGGGTGCCAAAAGAACAGTTATCCTCAAAATTTAACATGATCAAAACAATCTTGAGCCTAATTTATTATTTTAGGAAGCGGCGAACCTAACTTCGACGCTCTCGAAAGCAATCCATATCAGACTAAGACACAACGAAAGGAGGCGGAAGTCAAAGCCCTCTTGGACAAAATACCTGCTGAACTCATTACACTCAATCCATTTGATGTTATGGAAGTTGATGTACCCTCACTACAGGCCAGAGCACAAGCGAAAAAGAAATTACGGGTAATATATTTAATTGTAAGAAATAATGCTTAGTTTCTTGAGGATTTTATGATATATTTCTGTAGAAAGATACTATGTAATGAAATAAGATTTTTTACAAAATGTTTTATGATTTTAGCATGTTAAACCTCAAAAGGTTGATGTTACGCCACGTAAGAAGAAAAAGGGCAAGACAAATATAGCTAGAAAGAAGATTATCAAAGAAGCATCAAGAAAGGTAATTTATTTTTTCGTAAAACCGTACTGTCCTTCTGTGTTCTTATTTTTGTAGATATTCTGCTGATCTGTCATCTGATAGATCTGTTAGCTCATTTTTGTTTCTTAATTTTTGTATATTTTTACAGGAAATAATATCACAAATGATAGAAGCCAAGAAGGCAGAAGAAAAAGAGAAGCCAAGTAAACCAAAACAATCATTTGGAGTACTAGACCGTTTTGTTCCTCAACCAAAAACAAAAAAATAAACAATTAAGATATAATAATATATTTTAATGTTCCTCCATATTCCTCTTATGACTTACTGTTAGGGTTATTTACATAATTTACATTCTAAACATGATTTCAAAATTTACAATTCAAAATTTTTACTGCATAAAAATGTCAAATCCAATATTAATATTCGCGTTCAACATGATATATCAAACAGATCACAAATACCTTCTGAGTCATGCAATGAAAAAGAGAAATCTTCCTTTGTTAGGGGCGGACTTAGCCGTAGTAGATAATCTGAAAAAAGTAGAAATACAATTTAAAATATTAAAACAAAAAAAAAATGATAAATATTTTTACTTCTTCTAATCTTCCAAAGGAGGAAAATAAAATTTATTCTAGAACTAAAAAATAACAGTTTTAATGGAAGAAATTGCTGCATAGCAATATAGCCGCCTTTTGTGTTTATATGTATGTGTAAAAGCAATAAAGATTATTGATTCATTCGTTCATATTCTCAAGTAAAACCTTGTTAAATTTACCTGGATAAGGGTGTTGGTCATCTGGTTCTATTGAATTAAGATCCTCCTCTATGCCAGCATCAATAAGCAACTAAAACAGAACAGTACACCACTTTCTTAACCCACTCAGTGCTGAGCCATTTTTTTTAACTCACATGCCGAGACTATTTTTAACCGGGTTATTTTTAAACTGCACATACTCGTTTTACGCATGATACAGTACATGTAAACAGAGCATTTGAAACGATTCATGTCAGAATCTGAAGCTTCATGCCGATAACGCCAATGGGCGGGCAAGAATACATCATCGAGATGCCGGGACCGCCGATGGGCGGCATATGGTATGGCGGCACCTGGGTGACATTGTTACTTTTCGGAAAGGCAGTGAATGAGTTAACTCTGTGAAAATTTCCTTCTGGGTCTCAAAACAACAAATTACATCTGAATTGGTATAGCTATTAACACCTCGTGGGTATTGCAGACACAATAAATTTTCAATTGCTATGCGGCAGCCAGCTGCCGCTTGGGGATTGATAGGGATAGGTTTTATACAGGTAGACATTCCTTTACATTATTTATAATAATAATTTAATCACAATATTATAGAGTATGATTAAATTAATCCTTTGATCGTGTATTCTTGGAAATCTATTGTTATTCTATTGTCGCGGTCACCAGTGTCCTTATGGGGCTTGATGGGTTAGTATAAAAATCTTAACTTATATAATAAGTAGAAAATGTAATTTTTTTCCTCAATGGAATAAGTGAAAACAAATTAATTATCTGGTATTATTATTACCTTTTCCTTCTCAGCATCACATAACAATATAACACCAAAAGCCTCTGGTGATTTGATGTGTAAAATAAACTGTGACTTTTCGTCCTGAAACATTAAATAAAAATTTTGAGCCAGTGTCAATTAATTTATATTATTTTGAACCGGTTTTTGGTTTATTTTTAAATATTTATTAATAATTTGTAAAAAATACATACATCCACAAATGGTGTTTAAGTGAGGGAGGAGGATAGGTAAAATCTCATCTAAATTTACGTTGGAGTCCTAAGGTTAAAGAAACAGCTCACGTAATTTGTCGATGCCCCCTAATGCTTGCATAAAACAATTAAAATAAGTACAAAATAACTTACTTTATTTCTATTACATGCTACTGTAAGAGAAGCGCCAAGATGTGTTTCTAAAACTAGCGTCTGCTTTTCCTCGAAGCATGATTTAATATCTCTCTCAGTTACATATGTAAGTTCCTTATTATCATCGTCGTCTAGCACATTTTTAATACTTTGTTTTATCCAGCGCAACTGCCTGAAAAAAGTTATGTGAATCGATCATATTATACTACAGCAGCTATCCCCAACCCGCGGCAACCCCCAATCGTGAATTTTTAAATTGTTGATTTTGAAGAACATATTTTTAAACCTAAAAAAAACTGTTGCAGCCTACGACACCAAGATCAAAACATGTTTGTGGCCCGTATGAAAAAAAGGTTGGGGACCACTGTACTACAGCTACAACAAATCTAAAGCACTTGTCATACTAGTGTGATGAACAGGATGTATATTATGGTTAAGGATAATACAGGCCAGGATATAATAATATTATATTGTATGCCATACAACTTACTTGTCAAGTATCTTCTCACGTTCATCTAAGAGGCGAATTTGCTTCCTCAATTTAACAACTTTTTCTCCAATATCAGAAGAGTTACAGTCAGGCCCTGCGCCCCTGAAATAAAATCTGATTAGATTGTCTTTAAGAAGTTAATACCCATATGTAAATAATATTCCATTTTCTTACTTCCACTGAATACTGTTTTTACTGCATTTTTCTATCAAACCAATGCCCTCCAGAACATTGGTTATATCATAAATTCTTCTTTTTTGTCGCACAGCTAAGAGCTCAGTTGCCTGTGAATACAAAAGAAGATTTCCACATTTTCATCACTTCACGCAATTAAATTTCGTACGCAAACTGACATAACAAACAAGCATCCAAGTCCTAACTCTTAACAACGTACTTACAATTTTCAAGTCTAGAACACCGTCTTTAGCTTTCTGCAATAAAGATACAAATCTTGTTGTAAGCAAGCCCAAGGATTTTTCATATCTTTTGTAACAATATAACTCAGTCATTATTTACAAGATTTTCCCAAAGTTTCTTTCACAATTTTGCGTTGCGGCGGGATCGTAAGTTGGCACAACTGAATTTATTTTCTTTTGTTTATAGACCATCGTTTTGTTTATGGTTTTAAAAATCAATGCTACCAACATAAAGGCTTGAGAAAATAAGAAATAAAATAAACTAAAAAGTAAAAACAGGGCTTCAAATAACGTTATTTTTTCATAATGTTATTGCTTCAAGGGCATAGATAACGTTATGAAAATTTAACCGATACTAGAAATAACGTTATAAATGTATTTAATAACGGTAAATGTTATAACGTTATATAGGATTTATAACGGTAAATATATGTTCTTTGATAACGTTATAGTCCGTCAAGAAAGTCATGACAGGCGGGAAAATTTTCTAAACCTAATCACGCTTTTAAGGTGTATTTTTTCTTTGTATTTTCACAGAGAACGCTTATTACATTTTAAATATGAGTGAGATTTGGTGCACCGTGCACGATCGCATACCTGATACCAGATAATAGCGTTATATTTACCATTATTATTATAAACGTTATTTTTTTGTTATGCCATAACGAAAAAATAACGTTATAATAATAACGGTAAATATAACGTTATTTTAGTAAATATCGTTAAAAAAATAACGTTATCTGGCTACTATTATGAAAATAACGGTACGTAACGATATTTTTTCTGTTATTCGATAACGTTATGAAGCCCTGAGTAAAAACTATAATAACATTATAAAAACACATTTTTCCCCATTCAAAAATGGATAAAGTAGCTCAATTTGCTAAATAAATAGGTATCTAACTAATGGTTAGTGGTTACTGATTTCTACTTTCTCGATCTGCAATCATGATTTTTTTTTACGTCCGTGCATGAATCATGATTGATCATTCATGACGCACCGCGCAATCTTTGCGAAATACGAATCTCAAAAAATCAAAATTCAAAGCAAAAAATACTGTTCTGAAACGGCCCATTCGCAGTCCGCTGGCTTAAGCAGGATATGTGCAGGATAGTGAATGATGTTGCAGGCCTGCACGGCGGACTGCAATGCAGGATAGTGAATGGGCCGTTTTAAGTTCTGTTATGGAGGCTTCACATGGCTATTTGTATTTGCATATTTGATGTATTCGCTAAACAATCACCATGTGTAGACGGTATGTTTGACAAGTATTGACCTTATTTACCTATTTGGCAAATATGACCATTAAACACGTATCCGTACCTTTGTCGGTGTTGTCGCACATCAAAAGAGTCAAATAGGCAAGTACAGCCACAAAATAAGATACTACGTATAGTACAGCTCGACAAGGCTTAAACGAACGTGGCTGAATTACGCCGGCGTAATTTACGAGACCGAAATAACGTTCAGCCGCTTACGATTGATGCGACACACAATAAATTACGCGAAGAGCCGAAATTTTACGGCGTGATTTCCGTTGCAGAACGCGCGCGTAAGTGAGTATTTAAAATTCTTAGATGTAATGCGTGCGTTAACGCTTTGGAGATAAGGTTGGATTTCCTATGTTCGGTTTTGATATTTCCGTCGCGTATAGTGTGTTGCTATATATACAAAACATTACCGCCGAATCGCTGCCAAACTTTACGCTCGACTTGGCTTGACGGAAATTCGGCTCACTACGGAATTTCGGCATAGTGTGTCGTCTTTCGCGGTCCGCCCATATTTTGTATGAATTTGAAACGCGGCGGAATTTACATCGCCGTCGACGTAATTCAGCCTAGTGTGTTTAGACCCTATCGCTGCCACCATACAAAAACGTCATTTTTGACAGTTCTCCCTTACGAGCAGCGCCACCATCCACGTTCATTTAAAACTTTGTCGCACTGTTAAAAAAATCAAGTAAAAGTTTGGTATTTGACGTCCATGTGTGGAAGGTCGTATTTGCCTATATTTGTTTGTTTGCGTATTCGAGCGTATTCGTCAATAATGTTGCCAAATACAACAAATAGCCAATAGCAAAATGCAAATACAAATGGCCATGTGAAGTGCCAGCATTAGATAAAAGAAGAAGGAAATGGTATGTTTGACGGCCAGGTCATTTGTGACAATCGGGACAATATTGAGTTGTAATTTTACGAATCCTATGTTATTAAATTATTTAAAATAAATCTTGGTTAGGGCCAAGATAAGGAAAACTCATAATGGCTAAGTGTGGAGAATTTCTCAAAAGTCAATTTCCACTAATAGACGACGACTTAAAAAAATATGTAGAAGGTACGTGTTAAAGGTTATGGCTTCGAGTTTTTAATTTTTTCTATGATTCATCTTAATTGAATAGTCTCTACTGCACGAATAAATAGAAATAAGTTCGTTATTGTAGAGGTTTTCCTCATTATATTGCAGATATTTTAGACAATAGCGCGGGGGAGTTTGAAGACACTGAGGAGGTGTACGAAGCAGTTGGTGAGGTTTTACAGGAGATATCGGAAAAGTCTGAAGAAGACATTAGGTAAATATCATTTTAAACAACATATTTTATTAATTATAGCCTCTACTGGGCATATTCATCTCTTCTCATTTTAAACTTCCACAAGTCCCACTCTTTGTGGATATATTATGGCCACTATTTTAGTATGCATTCTATGATACGTGTTTTGGAACAAAAAGTTGCAGTGTGTTCCGTAGTAAAGATAGTATTTAGTCACTTAGAATTTAAACATGGAACCATTATGTTATTTCAGATTAATATGTGAGAAGTTATTACATATGCTTCAACCTGATAAGCAAAATGCTACAAATGGTCCAAGAAAAGTTTTAGATGCCCCTATACACCTGGCCTCCATGACTGGTCCAGTGGTTGAGTCTGAAGATTTAAAGAGTATATGGCTGCAGACTAGGGATGATAGTTTGGTAAGAATGTTAAGTAACCTAATTAAAATTTATAAAACTAAGAAAACATAACTCCCATACTTCAACCGTTTTGAATGTGGTTCTTTTTCGCACACTAAAATATGACTAGCTACAAAACACTAATATTGAAATTTAGGAAATAAAGCAGTTGACAATAATTATTGTCATCACTTGTAGAAAAACACGAAAAACCAAATACATGCATAAAGTATGCATGTAATCGGGTCACGTTTTGTAGACTCGCGTACAAAGTTTTTGACACAGTTACTCTTCCTTAGTTTTTATTATTCCTAGTGTATGCATTAATGCTTTAAAACTAAAATAATTATGATCTCTTTAACGCTTCAACTCCCGTAAGGCCCAAGTGGGCCGCAAGAACAAAAGATTTCCAAGAATCTGCAATCGAGCTATTAATATTATACAGACCTAGACATAGGTATATGAGTGTATATGTTTGTTATTAACTTCAAGTGTGTACAATCCCTTATACCTTATGGCCTTCCACAACTAAATGAAAGAATGAAATTACAGAAAGTCGATGCAAAGAAGTTAGAGAAAGCAGAGGCAAAGTTGCAGCAGAAACAACAAAAACAAAAGGATGTGAAGGTGCCCAATGCAGCTCCCGTACTACAAACTGCCACAGCCTCACAAGTTACGTCAAAAAAAGACAACAAGCTTGAAGCGAAAGGCACCAACAGAACTCAGGACATTCGGATAGAAAATTTTGATATTGCTTATGGAGACAGGTAGTTTAAAACTTAATAAAAATATTTCATAGGTAAGAGCCTATGCTGTCCCTCTGCTGGGCAAAGGCCTCCCCCAAGGTTTTCCACTTCTCTCGATCTAATGACACCATAGGTCAACCAGGCTCGTATGTATGGAACTCATAGCTCCATCTTTTTCGAGGCCGGCCACGGTGGCGTCGTCGATTGTCTGGTACCCACTCTGTGGAGATTTTTGCCCAGAGGTCAGGATGCATGTGGCTAGTATTGTCAAATAAGTAAAGGGTAAATGTTTATTTTTATTGATAATATTTTTTTTTCTTTTCAGGGTCCTACTACAAGGAGCAGATCTTGTATTGGCGTTTGGGCGGCGATACGGTTTAGTCGGCAGAAATGGTTTGGGCAAGACAACTTTACTTCGAATGATTATGTGCAAACAGCTAAAGATACCATCACACATATCCATCTTGCATGTGGAACAGGAGGTTGTTGGTGATGATACGGTGGCGTTACAGAGTGTTCTAGAATGTGATACGGTCAGAGAAAATTTGCTAAAACGAGAGAAGGAAATCACAGCAGCTATCAATAATGGGTAAAGTGCATTATTTATATGTAAACAGTCTTTTTGAACATTAAATTACTAATATTGGTAAAAATAGCATCAAAATTAATTATTTAAATTTCATAAGTTATATATTGTTGTTTAGATTTGCCATGTTATTTCTACTATATTCAAGTCTGTTTATAAAATATGAGCACACTTGACGTGCACACAGAATTGAGTAATGCAATATTCTATTTTAATGTTTCAGATCAACAGACACAAACTTGTCTGCAGAGCTAACGGAGGTATATGCACAGTTGGAGAACATAGAGGCAGATAAAGCTCCAGCACGCGCGTCCATAATACTCAGTGGTTTAGGCTTCACCCCGGAAATGCAGGCGCGCGCCACGAAAACATTCTCCGGAGGTTGGAGAATGAGATTGGCACTTGCTAGAGCATTGTTTTCAAAGTTAGTATTATGATTATGAAGGTTTTTTAATTAAAATAATATGTATTCGTAAAAAAATAACTGTTATAATTTATGAAAATGAGCTTGATTGTAGATATTAATTATTATAACAAAGCAAAATTCATCCAAAAATTGCTTCCATGCTTAGGTTACGTCATAATTATCTGGGGGCACGTCAATTCACTCGCCAACTCGAGTGGCGCGGCCGTAGCATACTTTTATCAAACAGTTTGGGCTGTATATGAGCCCCTTATGATTTCATCATGGAAAAAATTAATTATTTTATCAATTATAGACCAGATCTGCTGCTACTAGACGAGCCGACGAACATGTTGGACATAAAAGCGATCATCTGGTTAGAGAACTACCTGCAGAACTGGCCCACCACACTCCTAGTGGTGTCCCACGACAGAAACTTCCTCGACACAGTGCCCACCGATATACTGCATTTACACTCACAGAGGATTGATACATATAGGTATGTAAATATGGTGTTTATTTTTCTATCTCTACAAATATTATTGTTACATCTCGAGACACGTCAATGAAAGACGGGAGTCAAGCGTGAACTGATTTATTGAAATTGACAATTGTAACACTGTCGATGCGCATACACAACAATTATAAAGTCCGATTTGAAAAATTATTTCAGTGTTAGATAGCCCATTTATCGAGGAAGGCTATAGGCTATATAACATCACACTAAGACTTATAGGAGCGAAGAAATAGAGGAAAATGTGAAAAAAACGGGGAAAATTATTTGAAAGAGCTTATCTAACGAACTACTGGAGCAATTTTTCTGTTATTTGGCACAGATAAGAAGTAGACCATGTGAAGGATTATAGGCTATTTTTTGTGGACTAATTTGTCTGTGAAATATCTAATTTACGCGGGCGAAGCCGCGCGGAACGTCTAGTTATTAAATAAAAAAATACCACAAAGCTAAACAGAAGAGAAAAATTAAGCAATATTTGGTAGGTAGGTTTACATGAAGTTTAAGATTTTAACATGGTGTGATTCTATATTGACCATAATGTTAATTACACAATTCAAGCATCGATTATGCTATCAATTCACATAATCTGTAACAGAAGTATTCTTTGTTGTTGCCTATTTATCTGGCTGCTCAAAAAGTTATTTATCTATTCCTATGATATATGTATGCATATTTCTTTGGCACGATCTAGACAAGAGCCTTAACACATTAGAGCTTGAAATATACCACTAGAGTCGTAATTGTGAGAGCAGGGCACATTATATGAGGCAGTAGGAGTATATTTTTTAAATAATAAATTAAACCGTCTCTCTTCCAGAGGAAACTACGAGCAGTTCCACAAAACCAAAACAGAGAAGCACCGCAACCAGCAGCGAGAGTACGAGGCGCAGCAGCAGCACCGCGCGCACACGCAGGAGTTCATCGACCGCTTCCGGTACAACGCCAACCGCGCCTCCAGCGTGCAGAGCAAGATCAAGATGCTGGACAAGCTGTGAGTATCAGTGCAGAGTGCAGACCGAGTCAACTGACGGTCAAAAGTTCTAATAAGACTTATATGGGTCAAGTGGGACTGTTACGCTGTTGTCAGGAGCACGGCCAGAACCGAGAGCGGCCGAGAGAGCGGCCGACGGCCGCTCGCGGGGTGCGGCGGCGGCCGGTCTGTTTACAAGATGGCCCGATTACGGTATCTCCGGGAACTGCTAGCGTCGAATCGTTTCACACAGGATGTTGATTTTGGTGTCGGGCTGCCTCATAGATTGGGTATATTATACTATGGTGACATAACTCGTGGAATACATTTATTGGAGTAAAAGCAAGGCTCCACGATCTGTGATGTATCGCCGCGCGGAAAATACTTTAGATTTCTTACTCCAAATCAAATTACGTGATGTGGATTACATATTTTTACTTCAATTTTTTTATAGCCTATGCTGTTCCAAGGCTGAGCAAAATTACTTTACTTCTATCTCATTACTCTTAAAAAGGTCAAATTTTGTGAGAATGTTTGGGTTGATAAAATACGGATAATTATTGGTTTGTGACGCTATAGATAGACTCACACATTGGCTAACAGTAACTATTATATACAAATATTTCAGTGTTTCCGTGGGATCCCAAATTTACGCGACCGAAAATATAGTAATGAGCTACAATAACTTTATTACAATTTCAAGGAATACCGTAGCGCGTCACGTCGTTGTGATTTAATGGAGGCACTTCACATGGCATTCATTCATTGTATTCGCGTATTTGATGTATTTGCCAAACAATCACCATGTGTAGACGGTATGTTTGACAAGTATTGGCCTTATTTGCCTACTTGACAAATATGACCAATACCAAATACACGTATCCGTATAGATCAACTACGATAATATGGCGCGCCCCTCCAAAATTCAAAACCTTTGAAGTGCGTTGTCAAAACGTTTGAAGTGCGTTTTCTTGCGCGGTAGGCTAGTTATGATTAGTTGATCAACAAATCTTGGTAATAAGTGACATTTACTGAAATATTACGTGTACTGTGATTGGTTGAATATTTACTACATACAAACTCTTTCATAAGGATATGACTACACACATTGAAACAGTCATTTGAAGGGGCGCGCCAAGTTATCATTTCTATAAGTTTTAATGCACAACATGTAAGATCATTTCAATTATAATATAGTGTTGGAGCTAGATTTTTTATTTTTTTAAGTATCTTAAAATAATCCAACTCAAACCCTTGACAGTTTTGTGATTTTTGCTGTAAAAGGTTTAGAATATCACCTTTTTATGGATTGTATTGACGTCTTAACGGTATGAAAAAAATACAATGTACTGTTGAGAAAGTCGTCTATAAAGTGTTGGAATTACTTTTTACCACTTCAATATAAAAAAAAACCCTTTAAAAACAGAAAAACTCTATCTACCCGCTAACTTGGCGATCGTCCTTTTTCACCTGGCATATGAAAGACGGGCGTGAGTGTGAAGAGAGCAGTAGAAAATAGAGGACGGGCTCTTAATGCCATCTATCAAATTAATCTCGAGTAAAAAGAAACATATTATCTCTCTTCAGGCCTGAACTGAAACCAGTAGAGAAGGAGATCGAAGTGGTGCTCCGGTTTCCGGAAGTGGAGCCTCTTTCGCCGCCCATCCTGCAGATCAATGAAGTGGACTTCCACTACACCAAGGACAAGGTCATCTTCAGCAATGTCAACCTTGGCGCGACGCTGGAGAGCAGGATATGTATTGTGAGTATCATGGAATAAAAGATGATAGTTGACCAATTCATACATTGATCCGTCGCCTGTCGCTAAGGCTAACGCATATCGATAAGTGATAAAAGCGCGATGACAATATTTTACGTATTGCTATCGCGAAATCTTGCGCAAACGCGATAAAAGTATATTTGTGAGTGAGTGAGTAGTATATAAGTTAAATGTACGAATTACAATCTACAATCCTGCATAGATGTTATGGCATGTTAGGTGATACTGAAATTAGAAAATACTTTGCTGAGTTTAAATATGTCACTTGCCTATATTGTCGACCACCGTCGTCTGATCTAATGGACGCACTTCACATGGCTATTTGTATTTGCTATTGGCTATTTGTTGCATTTGGCAAAATTGTGGACATTTACACAAAAAAGCAAATAAAGGCAAATACAGCCTTCCACACATGGACGTTAAATACCAAACTTTTACTTGCCTATTTGATGTGCGTCAAAAACCGACAAAGGTACGGATACGTGTATTTGTTATTGGTCATATTTGTCAAATAGTTTGCCTATAAGGCCAATCTTTGTCAAACATACCGTCTACACATAGTGATGTTTTGGCGAATACATCAAATACGCAAATACAAATAGCCATGTAAAGTGCCTCCATTACATTATAACAAACATCGTAGTAGTCCAGTAACCCTGTCAACTACACAGTTGTGCTAGGTTTTGAGGAGATAGCAAAAATAGTTTTATATATTTTCTAGGTGGGTGACAACGGCGCGGGCAAGACCACGCTACTCAAGATCATCATGGGCATCCTGTCCCCCACCGGCGGCATACGCAGCGTGCACCGCGGGCTCAAGTTCGGCTACTTCTCCCAGCACCACGTCGACCAGCTAGAGATGAATGTTAACTCGGTTGAGCTGCTGCAGTCCAGCTACCCAGGTAATGGAAATCGTTGGTCGTTACGCAAAATTGCAAAGCTCTTGATCAAAGTTATTAGTTATACAATTTATTTACAAGCCGCGCATAACTTTATTAGCCTTACGCAAAGTCGTGCGGTCTTGTGACGCAAAATTGCGACTTTTAAGTAAAGTAATACTTTTTGTTATGCCGCACACAACTTAATCCTTCGATAGGGGATTCTTGGAAATGCTATTGTATTCTACTGTTGTCGCGATGGCTTGAAGGATTAAAGATCGCTAGACAAAAATGAAAGCTGAAGCTGCAGTTTTCAATTTTTAGTATTTTACATTACTAGACTTCGGGTAGATCACCATTATTGGCAGTTGTATACAAATAGATATTGTACGCAGTACGCATGCGCCCATTGCCCCCTCCTGATTTGACGAGCGATCTTGCAGTTGTGTGCGACCTATAGATTTATAGAATTTTGATAATCTACGGAACATTTGTTTTGTCATTACATAGCTTACTGATTATTATTTAATGAATCATGATGATAATTCATAAAATTAGATATATTACAATTTCCAACCTTTTCCCCTTTGCAGGCAAAACGATAGAAGAGTACAGGCGGCAACTCGGCAGCTTCGGAGTCAGCGGGGACCTGGCTCTGCAGACCATTGGCAGTCTCTCCGGAGGTCAGAAGTCCAGGGTGGCGTTCGCGCGGATGTGCATGGGCAACCCCAACTTCCTGGTTCTTGACGAACCGACTAACCACCTCGATATAGAGACGATAGAAGCCCTGGGCAAGGCGATTAATAAGTATACGGTTAGTTTACTTTGTTTTTAATGATGTTTAATAAATAAATAAAAATGAAATACGTGCTCATAGCAATATTGCATTTGTGCGTGTATGAACGAGACATGGCGATTAGTTGATATGAATGTCATTATACTTTTCGATACGCCCTTACCAATAGAACTAGTTAGTTACAAACTATACAATGTTTTGTTCTATCAAGCACCTTCCCTTAGCACCAAAGCGTATGTGTTGCTTTTTAGCATATTAGTAAAGGGTTAATATGTAATTTATTAACAGGGAGGCGTGATTCTGGTTTCCCACGACGAGAGACTGATCCGGATGGTGTGTAAAGAGCTGTGGGTGTGCGGAAACGGCTCCGTCGTCAGTATAGAAGGCGGTTTTGATGAATACAGGAAAATCGTTGAGAGAGAACTCGAGGCGCAAAACAAATAGTATAAGTGCGGACCTGAAATTATTTGTAAAAAGTATCGTAAATTATACAATGTAATATAATTGTCTTTTGTTTATGCCACAAATATATAGTTATGAATAATTGTGTAATGCAATTATTTTGTACCTTGTTTAGTATTATCAAATTTAAGACCTGCATGGCTATTTTATTCGAATTCGTAAATGACGCATCTTTATCGATAATATAGCTCATAATAATATATTATAATGCTGGCTTCTCAGTTCTCACGGTGTGTAACATCACGAGGCGCGCCGCGCCGAGCGGATTTGTACCAATGAGCAGGGATCAACAGGCGAGTCTGCGCTACCCGTCCTCACGACGCGTTATATCACTAAGAGCGCACAGACGAACGGCACATATCGGCGGCACGCGTCGGCGACAGTCGACGGCAAACGACGGCACGTGTCGGCGGCAGTCGACGGCAGACGACGGCACGTGTCGGCGGCAGTTGACGGCAGCCGTCGACAGTTTATCACGCTTGCAGTTGTGACGTAGCGCGTAAAGGTAAGCGTCCACAAGTCGGTATCGTACGCAACGGACGTCTCGCATCTAATGGATATTTTTTTTACAGTACGTCCACTGTATCAGCAGCGTACGGATTACCGACTAGCCAGTATGTTTATCTTTAAATTAGTCCAAACAAAGTTCCTAAGTCAAAATTTCTGCTTTCGACTTTTCCATCCACACCCCCCTTTTGAGCATTAATTTACTAGGCCAATCGGTAATCCGTACCCTCCTGATTCAGCTGACGTACTGTGAAAAATTTATCCGTTTGATGCGAGACGTTCGTTGCGTACGATACCGACCTGTGGACGCTTACCTTTAGGCGGTACGTCACAACTGGGGGCCTACCACCAATTCTACTAAGCGTTTGACAGATAAGAATTTATTACTTTAACGTCAAGCTAGAGATCTTAAAAAAGTTGATATTTCACAGCGGATTTAACATTGTTTTGCATATTTTACTGTTTTTTAGTAAAATTATATTTAAAAAGTGAGTACGGTAATGTTATTATAATCTTACAACAAAGTGTTCTGGAAACATGATAGTTTTAGGTAAGGTCGTGGTAGGCCCCCTGCAAGCGTCATAAACTGTCAACGGCTGCCGTCGACTGCCGCCGACACGTACCGTCGACAGCCGTCGACTGCCGCCGACACGTGCCGTTCGTCTATAAGAAGCCTAACAACGAATACTTTACTCACAAGGAGATCGCGAACCGCACATTTGAAGTTACCGACTTTAATCGAGTCGGACGCGCCACCTCGGGCCACCTCACACGGCGCGTGGCTTGATCTGGCGCGGTGCGGTTCGTGATATACGCACCGTGAGAAGCCAGCATAAATGTCAAAGTGTGACTATAACTGTTTAGAACAAGTTAAAACCGCACATCATAATTATTCATAAATCATTTTTCAAAACACATTATGTTCAATGTTCATGGCGTGTTGGTTAGTGGTACCTGCGGGCTACGATTAAGTTCTAGCATAGGTTGTAATAGGCTACTTGACATATATTTAATTTCATTGAAAAAATGCATATTTCTAGTAGAACTTGGCCTAGGAAACTGTATTTCACCCTTATCGTGAAATAAAAGCTTATGATTGATAAATAAAGTCGATTTGAAAATATGATTTTATGAAAATAGGAATTGTACTGACGAAAACGCTTTTGCGGTACTTCCGATCTGGATGTGACGTCATCCCATTTGTAATTTAATATCTTTTATTTATCGCGCTCGTTATATGTAAGTTTATTTGTACATAAATAATATGAATAAGCCTAGAAAGATTTATAAAATGTATTTTCTTGAATAATTCAAATAAAACATCAGTTTTATATATTATCTCCATTCATTGTAGTTAGGAAATGAAATGGCCAAAACTTTTCTACAAAAGTGTTCAATATTAGAAATGATTTCTAAATTATTTTTTAATTTTTTAAGCACTGTTAGACTCGTACATTTAGCACATAAAACTTTTTTTCAATAAAGAAAGTATAAAATACAAAAAACATGACGTCACACTATGGCGGTACAATGGCGGACAGTGTTTTCGGCGCCATATAAAAGGCATATTTTTCGATCAACATTTTTATGGGTTTCTACTGTTTAAAATATTAAAATATTAGTTTTTTTAGTAAAAATGAATGATTAGGAACCGATTAGAATGAAGAAAAAAAATAGGTCAAGTAGCCTATTACTATTAACTAAACAACTTGTAGAATTTTAGGTCAATGAAATAAGAATTTGCCTAAAGGCAATCGAATTCGATAATCGATTCCACATTTTGCTCGGGTATGCGCGCACGGAAAACTTAGTTGCTCGGTGATTTACTTATTGATTATGTAAATGTCTCTTTCGAAAAATAAACAAAAAACCGAAGAAAGCGTCGAAAAATAGAATAATGGGTGCATCCATTATGGAGCGATTGGCTGATTCTCGGGAAATTTCATACTATTTATATGAAATTTAGAGCATACCCAAAGACTTGATCGAAAGATAATTAAATCGCCGAGCAATTACTTTTTTCTTCTGCATAATGCATGGCAATTCACCTTGTTAGCTTGTGTCAAACGAATACTTTGAAAAAAAAAATACTGTCAAAATATAACCAGAAGAGAGCTCGATATTGAAATTTATTTTAAAGTCGTGTAATTTTTCTTAAATTCTGCTAATGTGTTATGTGAAAATACTCAAAACAGTATCAAAATAGTGTGGTTTTCATGTATTCTTTCGTTCATAGTCAAAATGTGGGAGTCACCATACATGACTTGTTTTATTCTCTACATATTTTCTTTTCAAATAATTATCACTGACTCTCGCACTTCTAATATTTGGAAATTGGACCCCGAAAAGGGTCAAATAGTCGACGGTAGCACGTTACCGCAGGTTTGTGGTAGATAATAGTAACATTTACATAATCAATTGTATTTGGCATGTGAAAACTGTTTTGGTATTAAATGACCGATTTCGCTTTACGAACTACCTTCTACCAACTCGTTAGCCTTGGTCCGTGAGGTTTTGTTGATTTTAATTCAAAGTTCACCGTAGCATTGATTAAGATATTCAATATAGTGATCTTAGTCCTTCCTTCCATACAACTGAAATGTTCAAAGGCAATATACAAATTGTACATTTTGTAGGATGAGTCGAATAAGTCTAAACTGAATGAAGCCGATTCGATTTTCAATATCATAACATCAACAGTGTACTACGGTAACACATGGACTAAACATGGTTTTGACAACATGTTCTGCACGGATTGTCAGATGTACGAACAGCAGAGGTAATGGAAAATATCATTAAGTTTTAACTTGAAAGTGTTACCCCTTTATAAATTATAAAATTATTGAAACACTTGTAAAGCACACAAAACATTACTCAAAAATATTGCATTATTAAAATATACAGCATCTTTATAATTGGGCACAGGTAGAGATAAACTACGATAACATGGCGCACCCTTCCAAATTACTGTTTCAATGTGTGTAGTCACATCCTTATGAAAGAGTTTGTATGTAGTTGTAAGTATTCAACCAATCAACCAGTACTCGTAATATTTCACTGTTTCTTATGTCACTGTCAACTAATCATAACTAGCCGACCGCACAAGACAACGCACTTCAAATGTTTTTAATTTTGGAGGGGCGAACCATGTTATCGTAGCTTATCTCTACATGTAAGTTATTTCAGTTAACTTGAGGCTATTATCATAACTGATCAATAGGCAGCTGATCAAAACTCCTTTATATATTTATTATCACCATGTAATAAACTTTCTTTTTATCCAGGGCTAATGGAGAAAATGGTGACATATCAAATACGGACACAAATAATGACTTAGAGGATGAATATCTGGATTGTGGGAAAGCAGTCAATTTTACATATTACGACAATCTAGTCGGGGTGGCAAGACGACACCGACATCCAAATGTACCTGAGCCACAGGTAATGAAAGTTACAAACTATAATCCCATGTTAAGACTTTTGGGGAGGCCTTTACGCCGTAGTGAGACAGCATAGGCTCATTAACCTATCAATCCCCGTAAGGCCCAAGTGGGCCCCGATAACAAAAGATTTCCAAGAATTGGCGATCGAAGGATTAAAAAACCTCATGTTAGATAAGCATCTAATTTTTACAATCAGATCATCAGACAGACATACATAGGCTGTAAATATTATTACTCTAGCCTTTGGTTTTACCTGTAGTGAAGTAAAAAACACATTTATTATTATCTTAGCAAAACAAGTCTGACTACTTTTTGTTTTTATCCAAATTTGCATTTTTGTATACCTATTGTTGTTATGTATAACCCAATTATGTAATGTGTCCTTGTAAGTTAAGTAGGTCTAATTTAGTGTGACAGCCTGACAGGTAATAATATGTTTAAAGTATTAGGCTGTTTGCATACTGACACGACAATTTGATAGAAAATCAAAACCATAAAATAAAGTACTATTTTAATGTGTAAACATATTTTATTTAATCATATATCCTGGTTCAGACTGTTGGTTTGTAAACAGCTTGTAAATTTATGATATCTATCAATATAATTATCAAAATGACATAGGCATCCGCTAAGCAAGGATTTTGATCAATTTTACCCCTAAGGAGTTAAAATAGGGGATGAAAGTTTGTATGAAACTTTCGTCAATTTTAAACCGATTGGGCTGAGACTTTGCATGCATAAAGCTACCATAACATAAGCATCCCCTATAAAGGACTTTGATAAATTCTTTCTTTAAGGGGATGAAAGATTGAGTATAGTAATACTTTTTAACGCAAGCAAAACCATGGGCATAAGCTAGTTATCTTAGATATAAACATAATTAGCAATTTTTGACTATATATTGTAATATTCCGGCTTTAATAACTTTATTTTACATATTGATAAAATTGTTGTATTTTGCAGGTGGCGCTTATATTTACTAAAAAGAAGTCCTTCAAAAACGGAGTAACAGAACTGGATATAAGTGCTCTAGAGAGAAAGCTAAAGAAGGCAAAACGTGAGAAACCGAAGTCGGTGCAGCTTTACAACCAGATAGGCAACTTCTGGAGAATAAAGGGAGACACAAGACAGTCAATTGAGTGTTTCCGCAGAGCTCTAGCTGTCTCACCTTACAATGCTGAGGTGAGTTATATTTAATTTATCTTATCTGAGATTGCATATTATCAAAATTTACCTCTTTATTTATAAATACCCAACTATTGCCACATCTTAGCCCATTTGTTACATTATTTATTTATTAAACCATTTGCTGATACGATAGTTAGGTGGTTATGACATTCTTGTGCTTATTATCAGTGCACTTTTGTATGTTTTAGGTATCAGCGTGTCCTGATGACACATAGGTCTCCCTTAGATGCTTCCACTTTTCCCTATCCTGGGTTAGTCTTAGCCAGGCCACCTCTGGCTAAGACTAACCCAGCTCTTCTGAAGTCATCAGACCATCTTTTCCTTGGTCTACCTCGTTTTCTTTTTGTGTTGTTTCGAGGTACCCATAATGTCGTTAATTCTGTCCATTTTTCCGAATTGTCTCTGAGTATATGCCCTGCCCAACTCCATTTTAGTTTTTTGCTCTTTCTTATAGCATCCTCTAGTTTAGTTATTTCTCTTGTCTATAGCTCTCTTCTTGTCTCTTATTGAGTATCCAAGCATACTCCTTTCCATGCTTCTCTGGCATGTGACAATCTTTTGTTGCTGTTTTTGGGTGAGGGCCCAAGTTTGACACCTATAAATTAGAATTCAGTACAGTGGTGAGCGCGTTGGTGGTAGTGTTTACTTTTGAATATCTCTTTCAGCAACCAGTATCTGTTCCAGGAATTTATTACTCGTTGTTCAATTTCTTGATCTGATTGGTCAGAGAAAGAGATCAGTTGGCCTAGGTATATATACGAATTTACATATTCAATGTGCTCACCATCCACCATTAAAAGTTGTTTTATGTCATTGGTCATGGCCTTTGTCTTTATTTATTGTCAACCCCACTTTTCTGCATTCTGTTGCTATATCTCGGAGCATGTGTTGAAGTGTGCAGTTATTGTTTGCTAACAGTACCAGGTCGTCGGCGAATCTCAGGTTGTTCAGAAGTTTTCCGTTTATGTTGATGCCAATGTTTTCCCAATTTAGTCTCCTGAATACCTCTTCTAAGACCGCCGAAAAGATCTTTGGTGAGAGTGGGTCCCCTTGCCGAACTCTTTTTTGGATCGGGAATGGTTCACCAAGGTTTTCTAGTATGTATTTATTTGGGATGCCTTGGTTTTTTAGTGCCTGCCCTATTTGGGAATGATCAAATGAGTCAAAAGCTTTGTTTTAATCCACAAAACCTAGGTAGAAGGGGTACCCATATTCTTGTGCTTTTTCGATGACCTGTTTGATAGCATGCATGCGGTCCGTTGTGGAGTAGGATGGTCGAAAACCTGCTTGTTCAATAGGTTGCTCTTCGTCTAGTCTCTTTGTGATCCTGTGTAAAATCGTCTTTGCGAATATTTTATAGAGATTTGACATCAAGCTTATTGGGCAATAGTTGTTTATGTCGCTTATATCTTACATTGTTACATTATTTTAGGGGTGGGCCGAAATACGTTTTACATTCGGTTTAACCGAACTTCGGCAGCTTGAGCCGAACTTCGTCATTCGGCCGAATTTCGGTTAAAATGTCGAACATTCGGCACTAAATAAACTTGCACTATCATAATAGAAATTAATGAAAAAACATATCTGTAGTAAAGGGCCCCAGAGACGGTCAAACGGTTTGATTCAAACCTTACGTGTTTGATGCAACCGTTTGATGTCGGTTTGAACGGTTTGTCAAACGACACTGCGCAGTTTGGTTCAAAAAATATTATTTTTTAAAGATAAAACTGACTTAAAACTTGTACGAAATTGAGAATTAAATTCCCTATCTCAAAAACTACTAAACCTATTTTGATGAAACTTGCAGAAGTCTCCCAAGTTAAACAATACATGTATAGTACAACAAAAAATATTTAAATCGGACTTGTAGTTCGGGAGATATGTGAACACAAACATAAAACATGCATATACTTTTGAAATTTTGCACATTTGTTCAAATGCTGATATAGACTAACATATACGAAAACTGGGCAGTTCTGGAAATATTACATACATATGCGTCGAATTGATAACCTCCTCTTTTTTAGTCGGTTAAAAATAATGTACTCCAAAGAATAGTACAAAGTTTGTTCAAACGGATCGGAACACGATCAAACGGCGCATCAAACATAACAAAAATAATAGCAGCGTTTTACCCTGAAATAAAACGCTTATTAAATACTTACCTTATTTGAAGCATAATAATTGAGATAGGCACTTCCGTTTCCGCACATTTTACCTCCTTTTCTTTCCTGAATGTTGGTAGCTCTGTCAACCTTGGCGCCATCATCGAGCAGGTAGAGGGAGAATTCCCGCTCGACTATGATCATTGAGTCGAAATTACACCAGGCAGAAATAAAAGTTATGCTTCAAATAAGGTAAGTATTTAATAAGCGTTTTATTTCAGGGTAAAACGCTGCTATTAAACACTTGACCGTTATTTGAAGCATAATAATTGAGACGTGTTTGTTATCGCCTGGTGATGATGGACGCCAATGTGACAAAATGTTAGACGCCAATGTGAAAAGAAAATATAACAATATAAAATGAAATTCATAGTATTTCCTTTTAGGAATACTTCAAGAACTTTATAAATGAATATATATGTGATAGAATAGACACATCTAGTGATCAAAAACACTTTCTTACACAATTATAACACCAAAAACTGACTGACAAATCAAAAATACAACTTATAAAAGCTTTGATATGGACATAATGAAATCAACTAAAGGAACAAAAGAATTCCTTAAATCGTTAGAATTAGATGAAATTACTTGTTTTTGTACCGATTTCCAGTAACTGCCCAAAAGTATTTTATCAATAGATACATTGTCTATCCAACTTTTAGCCACAGCTGAGCGGACGTTAGGTACCTGGTGGTTCAGTTGCCTCAGACAAGTTAGTTTTGATCCAGCCAGCTATTACAGTTTTAGAGGTGGTAGATTGGCACATCTAGCTTCGCTACTCGCTACGCCTGCGATGAAAAATATTACAGCAATTAAGCCAATAAACAGCAAGGTTGCTTATCACTGGGATTGCTTAAAATCTTCTAGCTAGATTGCCTAGAATCAGAACTGTTCGTTTTAGTCAAATTCTTTAATGTGATTATCACCACTGTAAGAAGTGTAAGATCATGTACACGTCTGCCCAACGAAAACAAAAGCAAAATATCTGTATGTCTAGAGGCTGCAAATAAATTACTTACATCGACAGTATAAGACTTCAAAAAGTTTTGAATATAATATGTTGTATAGGCTTTTTCAATGCAATAGATTTTAACATGTTTTACCAAAGCGTGAGAACTTAAAGGGCCAGAAATCTCCATATCAGACATGGTAGATATTACCTATTTATGTATGAAAATAGTATTATAAGAGAGTTTATGTCTATCGAATTTTGCAAGGACTGTGGCCGTCGGCTTGTGAGCATCACATCTGTGTAACGGACACCATACGGATAATCATATATTCTAGGCAACTTTAGAAGTTTTGAGAGTAGAAGCCTACAAAATGCCGCAACCACCCCCATATTTCTATACTTCCCGGATCTTTACTGATCTTTGGAAGAGGGACCCCCGTTGAAATGTCTATTAGGCATTTCTCCAGATCGCGAATCGTATACGGTGCTGCTGTTGCATTCGACTTGAGATCTGCTCGCTAAAATACTCGTTCCTAGCGTGGAACCACTAAGAGATAAATTCCTGGCGCCTGATTTAGGTGAGCCAGACCTTTGGGTATTAAGGTGTGGGAAAACACCCTGGCTAGGGCCCAGGGGGTACACCTGAGAAAAGGCATCGTGATATAAAGCTGCTTGATCGTTCAAGTCAAGAGTTATACAATTAGTCATTACATGAGATTAGAGATTAGTCACAGATACACCGAGTTTTCTGAACTTCTCCGTGCAAGAAGTTAACAGATTTGGGAATGATCATGGGTGTATCCTGATGGGCATCTGACCTGGTACGATCCTCGTCCCGACTCGCGAATATAGGTTCTAGTTGTTGTAGTGAATATACTTTCTGATTGCAATGCATGAAATTTTCTTGTGCTGACCATGTCCACTTTAAGGAAAGGTGGTCGAGTTGAGCACCCCAAGCTAGGTCCGACGCATCTGTTGCCAAGCAGTGCGGCGGTGGGCTCCAATGAATGGAAATTGATACATGATGACTTTGCAACCACCACCGAACATCGTCGCTAAACGTAACGCTTGTCTCGGTAGAGGCAGCGATTCAGGAATGCAGGCTTTTCCATGTCCATGAGAAGAGACAAGAGAGCTCGGTAATACAGTCTCCCCTTCGGAACTATGGAACTGGCGAAGTCAGGAGACCGACAATGCTCTGCAAGGTCTTTAGATCTACCAGACCTTTGTCAGGACTCAAGACAGGTAAAATCTTTTGTTGAACTTTTGACCTTTTCTCGCCTGAAAGAAGCTTTTCGTTTGGAAACGTGTTCCAACAAACACCTAGAAATACCAGGTCTTGTAAGTCTTTAAAGCAAAATCCGGACATGCTCCTGTAGGATGATTTTGTTTTAATGAGCAATTGGACAACCGTCTAAATAAACGATGATACGTAGAACTTGCTCTCTGAGGGTTTGTGTAACCCAATTGGTCAGGGAAGCTAAAACCTTCGGAGCAGTGGTGAGACCAAACGCTAAGCAAGTCATTTGCAGCAACTGATCCTTGTATATCAGACGTAGGAACCGTTTGTGCGATGGAGCGACTGCCAGGTGAAAATAAACTTGGGACAGGTATATTTTGCAAAGCCAATCGTTGGGTTGCAGAAAAACTGTCATTAGTTAAATATTTATGAGCTTGAATGGCTGAGTCAAAACATAATCGAGTAGAGTGGAAAGATTGGAAATAGGACAGCAGGACCCGTCGACCTTAGGGACCAGAAACATTGTCAAAATTAAACTTGGCGAGGGGCTAGCAACTTCTAGTACACCCTGGAGTATCATTTGTCGAATTTGGAGAGACATAATATCCTCTACTACGACTATAATGATTTTGGTTCAATTTTGGATTGAACCGAGGAGGTTTCTCCATGAAGGGTATGCGGTACCCTCTTACAATCTTTAACAGATAACCTGGAGCATCTAGGCGCTGCCAACGGCGGTAAAACTTCAAAGTTTGACCCGCTCTGAATTTCTGTTTGTCAGTACTTACGTTTTTTTGGCATTCCCGAGGTCCGAAAGAGTAGCGGCACGTTTACGGGTACTTCTGCCGTGATAATTCCCTCTGTTATCCAATCGAGCTCCTCTCGAGTGAAAGGAACTTCGTGCATTACCAGGTATTGACCGTGGTTCAAAATTATTTCTTTGTCCCTGCACGGGACGATTGTAAGAAAAGTCTTGCGCAGGCTGGTGAGCATGGGAAATGTGCGAGCAAGCACAACATCCATGAGATACCCTGCGCGGGTATATAATATAACTCTTAGCCTGCCCCTGCGGGAGTAGGCTAAGCTCTCGAGTAAAAAGTACTTCGTGCATTGCCAGGCATTGACCGCGGTTCAAAATTATTTATTTGCCCCTGCGGGGGACGATTATAAGAACAGCCTTGCGCAGGCTTGTGAGCATGGGAAATGTGCGAGCTAGCACAACATCCATGAGACATACCCTGCGCGGGTATACAACTCTTAGCCTGCCCCTGCGGGGGGCGGCGAGTCGAAACTGTTGCTGCTAGAATCCGCTTGCGCAGCGGCAGCAACATTATTCTGACTATTCGCAACAAAGGTTTTGCGAGCTCCCTTAGTCTTTTCGAGTAGTGACACCAGCAACTCGGAATTAACTTAGATAAAATGATTGCAAGAACTGGGTCGCGAACGAAATTGATAATTGCGTCTCATTTGAAAACCTCAGCTCTACGACCACAAATTAATTGAAGTAAATCTGACGTTGTGAATTGTGATACAATTCCTAACGGTTTTATTTAAATCTTCAGGGGTCAAGCTTTAAGCGTGTGACCATTGTAACAATTTCTTAAGAGCAGATTGCAATGCTTTGCGCTGCTTAAGTACGCAATATAATAATGCCGCGTATGATTTGTCCACGTGAGACAGATTTTTTTAGAAAATCGAAATATTTAAGCTCATCATTGACCTCTAAGTCGACAAAAACTAATGTATGATTATATCATTATAAAAATTTTGAACTTCAGAATAACGAAATTCTGACCATTCGTTAGTATGTTGAATATAATTTAACATAGCCAAAAAACCCCGGAGAAGTTTTCCGAACGGGCGTTTCTTTAAGTTTTGTTTCAATTTCAAAAACAAGATTCGGTTGTGAAGAATTGCTAACGGTCGTTTCATTTTCAAAAACGAGATTCGGTTGTAAAGAATTGCTAACGGTCATTTCATTTTCAAAAACGAGATTCGGTTGTAAAGAATTGCTAACGGTCGTTTCATTTTCAAAAACAAGATTCGGTTGTAAAGAATTGCTAACGGTCGTTTCATTTTCATTAGATTCGCAATACAATTTCCGACTGACAGTATCGTCAATACAACAATTATCTGCATGACCTTGAAAAAAAAATCGGTTTTCGTAAAAATAATTAACCCTTTTGTTTATTAACCTCTTGAGTTAATTTAGCTTCGTCACAGCGCTGTCATTGTTTGCCCCCCCCCCCCCCCCTCCCCCTTTTTTGTGGCGGCGGCGCCTCGATTTACGTTTGCTGTGAGAAGTAGAAGTCGATGACGAGCTCGAATCACTTGTGGAACTACAACTACTAGATGACCTTGCAAAAGAACAAGGCTTTTTATTAACTGCATTAGAGGGTAGTTTCAAATCGTTAGCTGGTGTCACTACCGAATCATTAACAAATTCACATTCGTTATTCATTATTAATAGCTACCTTAACCTAGGAAAGAACACAAATTACACAAGAACTTATCTAGAAAATAGCAATATTTGAAATTTTAAATGTAGTATTTTAATTTAAATTCGTTATCAAAATAACGATACGAACGATAAAATCGTTATTAATAATATAAAATATTCATCTTTGCATTTTGCAAGAAAAAAGGTATGAAAATATAACTTACGTGAATTACAACACTTGAAAAACGGTAAAACACAACACTGAAATTATTTCACTTTTTACATAAATTATATAACTAGGAGTTATATAATGAGGAGGTATATACGTAATGGCTTCTGAGCACGACTGTGCGGTGCGGAAAACAAGACGCCAATGATCATAGTCGAGCGGGAATTCTCCCTCTACCTGCTCGATGATGGCGCCAAGGTTGACAGAGCTACCAATATTCAGGAAAGAAAAGGAGGTAAAATGTGCGGAAACGGAAGTGCCTATCTCAATTATTATGCTACAAATAACGGTCAAGTGTTTAATGTGAAATTTCATCAAACGAGCTTCAAACACGTAAATGTTTGACAAACCGTTTAAACTAGCTTTGTAAACGAGCAAAATGGTTTGAGTCAAACCAAAATTTACGTGTTTGTGTCAAACCGTTTGACCGTCTCGGGGGCCCTTAACAGTGAAATAAAATAAATCTGATATTACAAGAACTATAGTCATTTACTTATTTGAATTAGAAAAAGTGATCATACGTGATAATATACAAAAAACTTAAATTGGTATATTAAGTGACCAGTCTCAAAATTTTTTTGTTACTTAAACAAACAAAACACAAAATTAAACCGCTCTTCTTACTTACCAAACCAGCGGGGTGATGCACTAAGCGATTCCGCGTGGAATCTTCCCGCTGGCGGAAACTATTTCACTTTCAAGCAAATGACAAGTGAATACTTTCCGATTTTGCTGTCATTTTGACAGTAGTGACATTTCTTTTGTATGAGTGAAATAGTTTCCGCCACGGATTCGAAAAGATCTCACCGCGGATGGGAGTTTGACATCCGACGGCGGGAAATTATCCGAGGATTGGAGTCGTTTTCGCGGAATGTTCCCGCCACCTCCGAGACTCGTGAAATCTTTTCACTTCGAGAACCGTGTCATGGCGGATATTGTTAGATGAAATTATTTAATGATAAGAATAAAACAAAGCAATTATTAATACTTAGTTAGTCGTGTCTTGTTTAAAATATTAAATAAATGTCGTACTGTAATAATTATGTGTTAAATCTTTAGGAAGTGTTCATTGAACAATAAATATTTTTATTCATAAATGCAGTAGGTATATGTATTAATATTCGGTACTTAAAGATTTAGAAATAAGTATGATAATTTTTAAATTTTGTATTAATCCTTCAATCGGGGATTCTTGGAAATGATATTGTATTCAATTGTTGTCGCGGTCACCGGTGTCCTTATTGGGCTTGAAGGATTAATATTTATGTATTATGTTAAACCATTATTGTGCTTTTACAATAATTTTAAATAGTTATTTAAGTATATAATATCATTATAATTCCAAGGTCATACTCACCACACTGGAACTTCCATAGTATATCTAATAAAAACTAATATTAAATGAAAAACAAATTTAAAACAAAAGAAACTTATATAAAATTTAAAGTAAATTAATAAGTTTGTTTTACACATAAATAAAAGGTATTCTCACACAACAAGATTTACCGATTTATTAATTTATTAAAGTACTCTGTGATTTATCGGAACTCAACACACGATTTACAGATTTGACAGATTGTCATTGTCACTCGGCAGTCGGCACATAAACAATATTTTTTGTTTTAATTCCACTCAAGCCCCAAGCGGCAGTCGGCAGCCGCGCTATTTGTACTTTGTAGTTTGTACTGCGCGGTACGCCATTCACTCAAGACTCTAGCCCCAAGCGGCAGCCGGTTACCGCGCTCTTTTATTCAATTATGTAACATATTTCGCTGACTTACAGACTACTTTTGTATAATCCTTCCATCGGGGATTCTTGGAAATGCTATTGTATACTATTGTTGTCGCGGTCACCTGTGTCCTTATGGGGCTTGACGGAATAAAGAACATAGATAATACAGTATAATTATATACTGAGAATAAAGAAGTTTCATTAGACGTACGATCCTTGATATATTGGCTACATTCTGAATGAAAAATACTACAATATAGACTATGGGCGATTAGTATTTTTTCGGCTATTGTGCGTTATTTAGTGTGTGTTGCTATAACGTGTACTTTTTTCGAAGTTTTTTTAACTGGATTTCACGAATGTAAGTAGTGTTTTGTATTTTTTTTATGAGTAGCTATATATGCCGTAGCACTTATTGTCAAAAAAAAACTAGTGTCAATTATTCTCTTTGGTTTCGGATTCATTTCCGCGGCGGAAAGTTTGTGAATCGCTGTAATACTGACAGAATATGAGATCTTTTCACGTGAAAACTTTCCGACGATCGTGAATCAGGCAGCAGGCTTAGAAATCTTTCTTACTTAATCAAAAAACAAAATTTTACTGCCCTTCTCAACAAGTCTAAGAAATCTCTCTTACTTAATCAAAAAACAAAAATGTTGACTTAACTTTTACTAAAATGACTAGCTAGCTAATGGCCCCGCGGGGAAGTGCGGGAAGGGACACATCTAGCAATATTTGCAGCAAGTGCGTAAACAAGTCACAACACGAAAAAGCGCGGCGAAATTGAACCAAAGTTTTTCATTTTTACCGAATGTTCGGCCGAAGTTCGTATTCGGTTCAAACCACATTCGGCCCATCACTACATTATTTACATTGGTATAATTCATGGATCACAATCTAGATCACAAAGCTAAAAAAGAAGGTTTTTTTTTATTAATTTTCATTAGTTGTTATTATTGCATTTAATAACATAACCTACTTTGAGTAAACTCGTTTGGCAGTAGTGCAACTTTTTGAAATAATAAACCAACTTATCCATAGTAATCCAAATCTATACTAATTACTAATATTATAATTCTGCAGAGTTTGTTTGTTTGTTTGTTTGAACGCGCTAATCTCAGGAACTACTGGTCCGATTTGAAAAATTATTTTATTGTTAAATAGCACATTTATCGAGGAAGGCTATAGGCTATCACGCTTTATTTTATCACGCTTGGACTAATAGGAGCGAAGAAATAGAGGAAAATGTGGAAAAAACGGGGGAAAATATTTGAAAGGGCTTATTTGAACGCGCTAATATCAGGAACTACTGGTCTGATTTGAAAAATTCTTTCAGTGTTAGATAGCCTATTGATCGAGAAAGGCTATAAGCTTTTTTTCACGCTAAAACTAAATAGGAGCGAAGAAATAGAGAAAAATGTGGAAAAAACGGGGGAAATTATATGAAAGGGCTTATTTGAACGCGCTAATCTCAGGAACTACTGGTCCGATTTGAAAAATTCTTTCAGTGTTACATAGCCCATTTATCGAGAAAGGCTATAGGCTATATTTTATCACACTAAGACTAATAGGAGCGAAGAAATAGAGGAAAATGTGGAAAAAACGGGGGAAATTATATAAAATTGCTTATTATCTTAAGAACTACTGGAGCAATTTTTATGTTATTTGGCAAACATGAAGAATAGACCACGTGAAAAGACATAGGTAGGCTATTTTTTGCGAAAAAATTTACGGTTACGTGAAATTCCTAAATTACGCAAGCGAAGCCGCGCGGAACATAAAGATATAATAAAATCGTAGGAAACTCAATTCTGTACATTGAATATTTTTGTACAATAAATAATACTTGGGATGTGATCTACTATGCTAACGCGGACGAAGTCGCGGGCAACAGCTAGTTAATCCTTCAGGCCCCGCGCGAGCACCGGTGATCGCGACAACAATAGAATACAATAGCAATTCCTGGAAATTCCGACTGAAGTATTAATATTATAAATGCGAAAGTGTGTTCGTCTTTCTGTTTGTCTGTTACCTCTTCACGCTCAAACCGCTGAATCGATTTTGCTGAAATTTGGCATGGAGATACTTTGAGTCCCGGGAAAGAACATAGGATACCCGGAAAATGTACGGTTCCCGCGCGATAATTGAATTTTGGCGCAACAGAGTTGCGGGCCTCATCTAGTAACCTAATGTCTTTCTTTTATGCTTTTTTGCTGCTACTGCAGTCGGTGAACAGCTGTTCTTCAATCATAATGCTGTCCAGGTGCTGCTAAACCTCGGCCGCGTGCTGTTCACGCTGCAGTACCTGGACGACGCGATCTACCTGACGCGGCGGTCGCTGGAGGTGCAGCCGCCGGACCGCAGCGCCTGGCAGCAGTACTTCACGCTGGGGGAGATATTCAAGGCGTACGGCCATTATCAGGTGTGTTGATGATAATATGAGAAATGGAAGCTGTTGCGGCCCTAGAGGGTGGCGAACAGGGCAATCGCCCAGGGGCCTCGCTCTTGTAGGCCTCGCAAGGTATTTTATCATAAGGCCTCGCAAAGACCTTCCGCCCGGGGCCTCGCAATCAGTAAGGCCGCCACTGGAAGGAAGGATGTAAGTCAACCAGAAATTTTGAGGGTGCACAAAGAACATGCACATCGAATTATAAAAATTTTGGATGTCCTACGATCCTGTCGCTTTTTATTCCACGGCTACAGACACTTGCTGTGTATTTTAGTCATATCAATGACAGACTGAACCATAAGTCGTAACTCGTAACACACAACCATGTCTCACAACGAGCTGAATGATGCCTAAAAGTGACTTATGGTATTGTGACTGACCAATTTGCGGTAAGTGTTGATTTGGGCTTGGTATTGAATGAAGGCTGCATACATCTGGATCAAGCTTAGGTACTTGGCACCTCGCCTCAGGACTCAGGGGCCTGACTCCCGGAACGAGGTTTTCGATTCACGAGTCTGTAGGCCTACTACGAAACTGTTTTGAGACTCAAACAATCGGACGAGAATGTCGCGTCCTGCTCTAACAACGTCATGTCACATTTGTTAGAGTAGGACGCAGCATTCTTATCCGATTGTTTGAGTCTCAAAACAGTTTCATGGTAGCCCTGATTTGACGAGTGGTTGTGATTTAGCTTCGATTGTGATCTCTGAACAAACTCCACTTAGATTATCCCTTCACCCACGTTCACGGGCGTATATAGCTTTGATAAGGCTCCCCTACCGTAAAAAAGCGGCCAAGTGCGAGTTGGAATCGCCCATAAAAGGGTTCCGCAGCAGCAAATAGGAAACGTGTTTAGGAAATCAAAAATATTTTTTAAAATACATGTACCGCACCGATTTTAATCGGCGAGGTACATAATATATTATTGTCGATTGGACAAGTAAGATGGATGGTCATGGGGGGGGTCCGGACCCCCAGGACACCCCCCTTATATACGCACATGCCCACGTTAGTTACAAATTGAGCCACTGCGCGAACGTGCGCTATGAGTGTAGATGTCGGGAGTACCAACAGCAACTGAGACCTAGGCCGTGTTTCACAATGCGTTCGACTCGTATTCGGAAACTGCATCGCGCGACTACGTTCAACATCGTAAAGTTTCCGAATCCGAGTCGAACGGGAGTAGTGTCGAATCGCCTTGCTATTTGATTTGATTGTCGATTGTGTCAAGATGGAGTGCCAGGTCGCATGTAAATGTTAATGACATGATGATAATATAATTTCCAGGAGGCGGCAGTGCACTTGCGGCACGCGTTAGACCTGAGGCCGGACTTCGAGCCAGCCATCGCCGCGCTCAAAGACATAGAGAACATACCGGAGGCCTCGGTTCACGTCTACACACTGCTCATCATTGTTTGTCTGGTAATATACTTCAATTGTAATCCTTAGTTTTTAGTTTAGGGAGCGGATTAAGAAAATCCACAATAGTATTTGAAGGTGAGGTAAAAATTAAAAACAAAATATGAGCGGACGAAATGAGATTGAATACCTCCCCTCTCAATTACTAAATACGCAACTCTCTCCGCTCCAAGTTTAGGTATGAAACTCGTGAGCCTTTTAGCGACCGATTGCCCGTACCTCGCTACGCCCATGGGCATTACCACGGAAACGGGAATCGCCGCGCGCTATATAAGCGTATATGATTTTTGTAGAAGAAAAATGTACGTCTTCTGTGCGTTCGTGGCGGGTGTCATCTAGTATCAACAAGTAAAAATAATAAAGACAGATTGATTATTACAATTTACAAGCCAGTTTTTACCAAACTATGATGAAGCTAAGAGGAAAGTGAATAAAGAATGAACGAAGCTCTAGTGCAGGGGTTCCCAAACTTGCTTTGTCTACTGCCCACTTTGAGAAGTTTTAGCGCCCCCATTGTTTCAATTTAAAATGCATCCAGATAAAATAAATCACTCCGCAAGCCTCTGCACAACGCCCTAATTTTTGTTCCTGGTCCCACACGGGGGCGTTATCGCCCACTTTGGGAAAGACTGCTCTAGTGTCTAAACTCTAAAGGCTAAAATACTAATCTAATAATTAAAAGTAGGTGTCAACAGATTAATTTTTTGTCAAACTCACAAGTTTTTTATTTGAAATTATTTCTCATCAATTATCGCCAATTTTCAGGTGATGGGCGTCCTGCTGGTAATCCTGTCTTCGGTTGACAACAGCAACGAGGCAGAGGAACATAAACACCAGCGCCACTTCAACCGCGCGATGGCAATGCGCTCCCTGCGCGGGTACTCCATATCCGGCGCGCGAGGACGTAAGAAGGCCTAAAGTCGTTGATAAACCGCTCTTACAATGCTCAAGATCACTCTTGAGATGCTTATAGTGTATTAACTAAGGCCCGCCAAATCCTAGGGCCTAGAAGTTCAATTTACCTAGACATAATGAAAAGTTTTTATTAAAAATGGCACAAACAGCTACGTACTTAAGTTGCGATAACTACTGGCAGTATTAGAAAACATTGTTTTTGATACACATAAAACACATAACAAAACAGTCACGGGCCGCAAGTAAGAGGTTCGCGGGCCGCACGCGGCCCGCGGGCCGCGTGTTGCCGACCGCTGGCTTAAAGTATTACTAGTGGGACTAACGTCCGTATCGTCAGTCGTTTCCTCGAGATGGAATGAGCTCATACCTCAATAATAATAGTTTAAAAAAAACTAAAAAAAACACGCTTACGATTTATTTTCATTAGAATTATTCGTTTTTTTTTTAATTTTGAATTAATTGGAGTACTGGATATAGGTAAAAAAGTGCTCAAAGATTCCATTACATACATACAGCTTATAAAAGCGTGCAATGAGGATATAAACTACGTTAACTACGTAACAAAAGCGTATTAAAAATGATGACGTTTTGTTGAACAAAATACTGAACAAATGACATATTTTTAAGGATTGAGGACATTGAGGTTGAGTGAAGTGGAGGAAATCTCGAAGAAACGACTAATAATTTTGGTGTAAGAAGATATGAGTGACAGTTCTCACATTTCATGCTGCAAAAATATCTAACAAGTTAACAAAAAGTGTCTAAACACACTAGGCTGAATTAAGCCGACGTAAATTCCGCCGCGTTTCAAACTCATACAAAATACGGGCGGAACGCGAGAGACGACACACTATTCCGTCGCGTATTTGTATGCGTTTGACATTTGCGGCGGAATTTACGCCGGCGTAATTCAGCCTAGTGTGTTTAGACACAAACAAATGAAATAAATTATGTTCTGTCAAGAAGAAAGACTATAAAAGACCGTACTGAAGTCTTGTGTGTGGTGTATCAAGTGAGTGCTAATCGAAACTCGTCACTCAACTGCCACTTGAGTGTGGTACCTTAAGTGACTTACTTAAATAATAAATATACTCTTGATATCGAACTTACTATAATAAAAGACCATCTTAAGACGCTAAGAGCGTACCAAGATTGGTATTGAGTACGATTATGAGAGCGGTTTATTAATACGGCTAAGCCGACTGCAGATATACACCTGAGTTTACAACCTCTTGAGTTCCTAGCGTTTACCGACTGTTAAAGGTACTTATGTAATGCTCAAATTATTTATTTTTAAGTTGAACGTCCTTGCGTTGTCATCAATATCTTAATTATTGGATTTATTGGTCAAAATTTAAAACTAAATAATGTATTGGCAGTTTATTAATATTTTTGGTTTTCTTTTTCAATGGTTGTGTAATTCCTGTTCGGTGTTATTTTGGTGACAGCTAGGTCCCATCAAGCCCCGTAAGGCCCATATGGGCCGCGATAACAAAAGATTTCCAAGAATTGGTGATCGACGAATTAATATAATTTGCAGATTTTTAAGCTGCTTTTTTTCAGTCTTACTGATTTAGGAATTTAGCATGAGGTTATAACTCCTATTATATTATCTTAAAAGATTTACCCCAATGGCTAATGTTATCATTCAGTTGCGAAAAATAGACATTAATTTTTAAAAAGTTTCTTAATTTTAGAGAAAACTTCCGTATAGGTAGCAGCATTCAATGCCCTTCTTAAATGTTTAAGATATTGATGACAATGCTTACGTAATATTTAACGGACTAAACCCTGTTGTATTTTGTGGTAAGTATATCGGTTAGTGATTTAATACATTCAACTAAGTACAAATTACAAAACCATATTTTATCGTTTTAAGTCGAAATTTTTGTACTACTTCTAACGTTTTACATGGTTTTACTGTCAATGTTGTAAGAAATGGCGCGCTTTTGGTATTAACCATCATCAATGTTTGTGAAGAGGTATAAACCAGTGAGCTGGTGATGGTTGGTGGATGTATAGAATGTAGTGGTGAGGTCTCGAAGAGGGTTGTGGATTCAGTCTTAGTGGAGATACTGTATTTTATACCTCAGTGGCATAACTTATCCAATTTGCTGTTATTACAATAGGTCTTTGTATAATTTCACACCATAAAAGCGCCATACGAAACTTGTGTTTATTGATTCTACACTCATACCAAAAATACAAACTTTAAATTGTTTTTTTTTTACCTGTTGTTATTTTTTTACGAAACAAGAGGCTGAGCAGTTATGTAAGCAGTATTATTACAAGTTTTTAGAAGATCCAAATAAGCTACGTAAGTAACAACTGTACATTTTTTTAATCGTACATTATTTTGTAAGAACCATTTTTCAATCAGTTATGTTGAGTTTCATGTGTTATTCTGTTTTAAAATGTACTGAACTAATTATTATCATACAACTAACAATGTTTTTGTTTTACAGTGCTAACTCAAATAACTCTACTTATAAGATGCAAAATGCTGTCATAATGTTACCTTAACATTTGTTAAGTATTTTATAAGAGATTTTAAACTCAGGCTAAGGAATGTAAGCGAAGCTCAAATGGAAAGTTGAACGTTAAAGAATTGCAACTGTTTCTGTTGATAAGAACCGAAACTAAAATATACTGGTCCATGTCCATATTTCAAGCGTTGAAGGTGTAAAATGCTATTTAAGACAGCTACCCACAATAAAGCTTACCGTATTTAACTTTATTACGTACAAACCTACTTAGTGATTGAACTTTGTTGTTTGCATGTGATTTCCGTTTTAGCAGTTTGACTACTTAATTATACACAATATCGCTCTTATAATAAAAATATTAACACGGGAAATAACTATGCAAAGTCTGCTTTCTTTGTCTGGCATATTGGGAAAGTCATTTGACAGACATGACAGTGGAATTTAAATAGTTGTACGCTGTTAAAGTATCTTTATTGATAAGGAGGTAAAACTTTGACGTACCTATTTTGTCAATACACTCAGCAAGTACATTTTCAGTTCATCTGACGTATTGTTGTAAAGTTTTGCACGTAATTCAGTACGCACTGCGTGCTCAAAATTCGTGCCCACGATTTAAGGTTTTAACTTTTAATGTTAAAAAACAGACTTTGAGATTATTTGGCTTTAGGTAAATCTAAACTGTATTTTATGCCGCTGAGTGTATCAAAAAATTAAAATGAATAAGAAACAGTAGTAATACTCTGTAGATATATTAAAGACTCAAATTTTTGTAATTAATAAAACTGCTTTTCTAAATTATGGATTCACTAGGCAGGCAGGATTAGCTTTGACTTAAACGGCTTGGCCAATGAGTTTGTGCTTTCTGAGAGCTGCTTAGCTTGTCACGTGCAAGGCTCCATCTGGTGGCAGAAATGGTGGCGACAACATTGTGTGGATTAGAATGCCATTCCTGGTTACCTTAAAGTGATACAGATTTTTGTGACGCGTTTTTAAACATCTACTCTCTTTTATTTAAAATTAACTAATGTCATGTCAAACAAGATTACCAAATCACAACACTATTGAAAATACGCCCAAAAATCCGTAAGAAACGGGCATAAATTATATTTTACTCGCATTCGAATACATACGAGTGTGAGCATGTAAATAAGTGTCTAAGCACACTAGGCCGAAGATCGGCATAATTACGCCTGCAATGTATGTATTTTCAATTACTGATTACACATTATATTGTATGGGTAGCGCATTGCTGGCGTAATCATGCTGAACTTCGGTGGTTTAGACACTAACAGTCGAAACTGCTGTCAGAAAGCATATTGCTTAGCCTAGTGGAAGTGAGCCTAAGAGAATGAACACCGTAGAGACGCCGAAGGACCTTTGCAACCTAGTCATTCACTTAGCGGTGAACTTAGTGCATGGACTCGTCGAGTGTAGTAGTGTCGTAAGGTTTTGTTGGTAAATCTTAAATTGAAAGATTGGATAATGTACCTGTGTCGAATGGTTCTTTTGTTAATTTTTGACTATTTATTACTTAATACATGATTGTCTTAGCATCTACATCCTGTTTCATTTGTCTGCCCCCAAATAAATAGTATTATTAGGCTGGTATTATATGCGCCCGCCGAACGCGCGGTTTGGCGGCTACACCGCGTGATTAGAAATCAACTACGATAACATGGCGCGCCCATCCAAAATTCAAAACGTTTGAAGTGCGTTGTCTTGTGCGGTAGGCTAGTTATGATCATAGTGATTATATTCTCTTTGGTTATGATTAGTTGACCAACAAATCTTGGTAATAAGTGACATTAACACAAATATTACGTGTACTGTGATTGGTTGAATACTTACTACACACAAACTCTTTCATAAGGATGTGACTACACACATTGAAACAGTCATTTGATCTCTACAAGCAAACGAATGTAACGATTTATTTAAAACATCGGCGCGGCCCGCTGATGACAAATGATTGTTATTTCGAGGTGTAGCCTGAGTAGCCGCCAAACCGCGAAAACGAACGCCAGCATAAAATCCAGCCTTAGCGCCATCTGTTGACAACAAATCAAACAACGCCATAGTAAAAAATTATAATGCATTTATTATAAAATGTATACATAACTGAAGAAGGTTCACTTTCATTACTTAAGCTTTAATTTAGCTGTATGCGCGATGTTATATTCTCAAGGCATTGTTCGTGAGCTTACACCTAGTTAACCAAAACGAATAAGTGGGCAGTCTGTTTACACTGTGTCATGAATGCCGAGACGGAAGATGTCATGTTGAACGAAAAACGAGTCTCCGAGCGGTTTCAATACGAACGTCTGCATGTACGGGTGTGGAGGATCATCGTCGCACTGGAAATTAAAAAAGAAAGATTAAATTGAATTTAAATAGAATAATAAAATAATAGGACATTGTTAAAATCATTTTAGGGAGCGTTCAGATATGCGCATTTTCTGCGCGCGTGGATTCAGCTCGCGTTTTCCCAAACGCTACAAAACGCACACGTCTATACGAAGCGGTTAGAGACCAACTACGATAACATGGCGCGCCCCTCCAAAATTCAAAACGTTTGAAGTGCGTTGTCTTGCGCGGTAGGCTAGTTATGATTAGTTGACCAACAAATCTTGGTAATAATTAGTGACATTAACTGAAATATTACGAGTACTTGTACATACAAACTCTTTCATAAGGATGTGACTACACACATTGAAAGTTTGAAACAGTCATTTGGAGGGGCGCGCCATGTTATCGTAGTTGATCTCTACGCGCAACGCCACTTGGCGTATGGTTTGTCATTTTCACGCAAAATATAGTGCTATGCTCAGTTGCTCACATATTGCTGCGTTCACAAATGAAAGTACACAATATTTACACGTAATTATTATGGGAAATAATGTTTCAAAATAGATATCTTAACAATAATCATGTGTGGAAACCAATAGAAAATAATAATATACTAAATTGGTATACCAATGCAATCCACAATAATTAATACTTAAATTAATATCATAAATTGACATACTTATAAAAAAGGGGACACTGATGAAATAAATTTTCTTGCTTTTAATGTTACAGAACACTTTTATCTACTTGAGGAGTTCATATTTAGATAATAGGCGTTAAAAATAAAACAAGTGATAACATAATATAGGCGGCTATTAAAAATAATATAACTTTGTTTGTTTCAGTGCTATGCAAATAATGCAATACATGTTACAAGATAGTAAGCAAAGAATATTTAAATTATTAATATGAAACTAGTTGATGCCTGCAACTTCGTTGCGCCAAAATTCATTTCCAACGCGGGAAGCGTACATTTTTTCGGGATGAAAAGTATCCTATGTTTTTTCCCGGGACTCTAAAGTATCTGCATACCAAATTTTATCAAAATCGGTTCAGTGGGTTGGGCGTGAAGAGGTAACAGACAGACATACACTTTCTCATGTATAATATTAATGTGGATTAATTTATTCAATATAATAAGAATCCATTTTAGTGTATAGTCAAACTACAAATCTAATTAGACCTATCACCTATGGTAATGATTTTCATATTACCTAGCTTCTAGCTACGAATAACAAAACTAAGGAAAAAAGACCATAGCATCCCGGGAAAGCCTGACATACATTTATCTCTTATAAAAAATGATAGAATATGTTCCTAGCACTTTGCACACTCATTATGGCCAAAAAGTCATTTCCTAGTCTTTAACATTTAAAGAATAGAAGAAAAACTAGGCAACTGCAAGTCAAACTCAACAAGGGTTCCGTACAAAAAAAGGGTAACTATTTGATCTAAATCTATTGAAGCCATGTCCACCAGTGGCGAGGGGTGAATATTTTGAGAAGGGAAGCCGGAGTAAAAAATCTACTTACCAATTTTGGTAATTTATAATTGAATGACATGCTTTTAATTTTCAAAACTAAGTTTGGAAAACAAAGTTTCCTTCGACAGCAAAATATAATCTGTCAGACAACAGTCTTTCTGAATTAATACCATATTTTCCGAACTACGCGATTACGTCGTACGACTCACAATTCACAAGTCATAATATAAATTAATTTAATTCACGACACTCTTCTAAGTTCTAACGCTAAAACAAAATTTAAATTCGACAAAACAAAACAAACGACATGCTGTTTACAAACACACTATCCGCCATATTAATATGTCAATCTAAAAACCAGCAAAATAAAAATGTATTACGCGCCTGTCATATTTAGTACCGCTAAAGGCATTCTTAATAAAGTCGTATTACAAAAAATCCTACCAAAATAAAATGTATTACGCGCCAGCAAAAGTATAATGTCGCTACATTCATTCTTAAATTCGAATCATAACAATTTTACTTCATGACTCATCTATCTCGCTTGCACTTGTGCGTTGCTAATTAACCTTTCTCCGTAATAACTCGTCGGGCATCGAGTTATTTCCAAGTATATATCGCGCGTGCTAGAACGAGACAGAACATGACGACCAGTTCACAGGAATGAAAAGGACAGATGCTTACTATGAACTGTCGTTGTATGGAGAAATAAGCCGCTAATCCACGGCTTGATTCTCTGCGCCCGCACATTGCATTGCCTTTTAAAATTTGTAGGCGATAGTTATTAATTCAAACTATGTATTTCAAGTGAGAGAAAAATTTATTGCATATAACATTGTGAATTCAAAGTTTTTTAAGTAGGTATGTAAAATATTTATTAGATAAATATGTCGTTGGCCCATATATTCGATTTTTCTAAGCCCTAAGGGAAGCCGATGGGGATCGGGTTATATGGACGCTTCGCCACTGATGTCCACTATAATTTATTCCACTGTCATTAGACTAACTTACAGTAACATGCAAATATTATTATAATATGAATATTATTTGATAAGGGTAGTGCATATATTATAGTTTTTATAGCACACACAAAAATAAAAGAGTGAAATTAAAATGTCTTATTATAAATATTAATGATAACTGATTCTAAGAAGAAGCAATGCATTAGTGTTAAGGATTATAAAATATGTTGTCAGTCAAAGGTTAGATCATGATCAGTGTCTTTCAACAAGGTAGGTTTTGAAAGGAACTCTAAAAAAAGCTACAGGAAAACCATTTATTTTTAGAGACTATTAACATGAAAATAAAAAATACAGAATTCTTACAGACGAGATTTTCCTTCATACATAGAAAATCACATAGAAAAGTTGAAAAACACTGCACTAAACTATTAAATATGCGGGGATATTATTTACAGTGCACATATTATATATTGTGCTTACTTTGCCTCCTGTAGATATATTTATATGTCATGTAGGGCAAGTCTGAACATATCGTGTTCTACATAGAAAGAGTTCCCTATTGGCTTCAGGACAAATGTTTGGAAGTAGGCATGTGGCTGGTCCTCGTCAGTCTGTTATTTAACAGCTTCAATTTATTATCAGTAGGGCCCGGATTTATATGTAAATACCATTGACATAAGAAACTATATGGAAGAAATGACCACGAAAGACACGTGCAGTGCCTTCAAAATTTGTAAACTAAAAATGGCGGATTTTACTAGAGATGTCACTGAATAATAAAAACATATCGATATCGATATTATTAAGTTTTTTTTTTATAAATTTTGAAGGCAGGCAAGTCACGCAAGTCTTTCGTGGTCATTTCTTCCATATAGTTTCTTATGTCAATGGTATTTACATATAAATCTGGGTCCTAATTATCAGTAACAAAATTTACAACTAATATGACCATAACAAAAGTTTCCACAAACACAGTCAGTAGAAATATAATATTGATTGCCTAGCTCACGTGCATCTAGACAGCACATACTAAACCTATAAAACTTTACCTTGCATTAATTCAATTTTATACTATTTATTGTAACTTCTTTTACTTCTTTCCACTTTTCCATGACTGTTCAGTGAGATTCTATTATGATACAGAAATATGTCTGACTGTGGGAGTCTAATATGATTTATAAGTACTTGTACAGTATCAACCATCACTTTTTAAACTGTGACAATGTATTATAATTACTATAAAGACAAAAATGTAAAAGACAACTAACCTGCAATCTCCCAAGGACATTTATTAAAACTCCACCATCAAACATTGGTTGTGAATCAACTGATGTTATTAGTCTACCAATTTTTTGAAATGTAAGACTCTGGAATTAAGAGAAAGAAGATTAAATATTTTCTATTTGCTAAACAGCAACAATTATTGTTGCCTTTGTAGTGTGCTGTGTAGGAAACAGGCGCCCAAAGTACATAATTGCAGCATAATTATCTTTGTTTAATTAACTTAACACATTATCTTAACTTTTTGTAAGTGCTTGTATTACACTTTTCGTGCTTTTCAATCAAGAAGGCCATGGTATACTCAGACCATAGAAGATAGAACTTACATTTAATTTTTCCATAATTTTGGGAGCACCTTGAATTTGAACACCTTCGAATGTCATAAATGACGATTCGACCTGAAAAGACAAAATATGATTAGGACTTTGTACTAGACTATAGGATAAGATAAAAACAAGAAATGCACTGTTAGTCTGGAAAGAGGATATATATGATGCCACTGGGATGACTAATGGTCGATTTACACGGGTGACTAAAGCCGCACGATTTACGCGGCACGGCGAAAATCGACCCGTCTAAATGGCAATTTGACTACGCCGCAAGCCCCAAAGTCGTGCGGCCAATGGCCGGATGCGGCTGGTGACTAAAATCGACCGTGCAAATGCTCAGTTGCAAGCGATCACTTGCTGCAAATTGATAGTTTGTCGGCATTAGTCACAGGCTATTTTTGTAGAATGTGTAAATGGGGTGGCGATTCAACTTGGACAGGCGATTCGACTGGTGACTTGCTGGGCGACTAAAATCGACCCGTTAGTCACCCATGTAAATCAACCATAATGATTGCACCAGATTTTTATGTTTACATTATGCACGGTAGTGCACCCGCCGAGACGAGAATATAATAATAATAATATAGCCTTTATTTCAGAATTATAGTAGTTTATAAATACAATGTTAGTTATATAAGTTTATAAATTTCTGATTGCCATTTGGCAAAGGCCTCCTCTAGCCTCTTCCATTCTCTATAAAGTAACGAATATTTTTTAAAGTTCTCCTCTCACAATCCTAGCAGAACATTGTTTTGAGCTGACAAGTGACAACTTACCCGCGAACGGCAAAGATAACCTATAAGCTAATTGTTTTGATTCATTATACAGAGTAATTAGAAGGTTCTTTTACTTATCCGAAGTACAGTAATACTTACATTGTACATATTTGCTAAATTCGCCCTCTGTGCCGGATCATCAAAGAGTGTATAATATTGCTGTACAAAACCTTTGCCGATAGCATCGTACTGCGGGTTTAGCGCCATTTAGAATATAAGTTGCGTCCCGATACAACTAAAACATAAAATATGAAAGTAACGAAATCAGTACAATGAGAGTATATTATAAAATTTAAATCGTATTTCACTCACTTGTCCAGGAAAATTCAGCAAAGATGGCAAAGCAAAACGTCAAACCACCGTCAAACGACCACGGACTACGGAGTACGGACCACCGCCACAGAGTACACACAAAAATGTCTGAGTGTCAGCTGTCAACTGTCAGACCTCAGTTGTTTTTGAAGTTTACTCCTTAAGAGCCCGGGTTACCCTCGAAATTCTCATACATACGTAATACCAAAATCATTTTCTCATATGAAAATTATTAACATGTTTGAGTTATTTTTCAGCTTAAAATAGTAATTACCTAGGTCCCTGTACAAAAATTTACTTCAAAATATTTAAACACTAAAAAAATTTTTTTTGTGTATAATTTTTTTTTACTAAATTGTCGCGATCACCGGTGCTCGCGCGGGGCCTGAAGGATTAATGTTAAGTAATTAGATATACAACTATATACACATTTATCATTAGAACTAAGAAGTATATTTACAGAAGTAGGAAATGGAATATGGATTAAAGACAAGCTATGATACAATTGGGAATGATCATGGAGGGAACATGAAAGGATAATGTGGTTCAAGTCACCTACTTCTCCACAGTCATCATCATCTCTGACACCGATTCTCCTAAGATGCGCTGGAATGCACATATGACCAAGTCTCATCCGAATAATTGACGTTGTTATATTTTTAGAAAGGAAAATTTTAGAAAACCAGGGCTCAGTAGGGATCTCTAGTTGAATTTTACGATACTGTATAGCTTTTGTCTGACTGCTCAAGGCCCATAACTTATTCCAAGATTTCAATAGGGAACCCCGTGCCAGAGAAGCCAAATCATGCGTATAATTATTAAAAGGGAACAAATCACCACTAAAAACAGCCTCTTTTGCCAATTTGTCAGCAATTTCATTGCCAACAATGCCGCAATGGCTTGGTATCCATATAAATGTTATTGAAAAGCCTAGAAGCTTACATTGATATAGAAGGTTTCTAACTTGTACAATTATTGGATAACAATTTTTTGATTTAAAAGGAAATTTAATCAGGGATTGTAGAGCGCTTAAAGAATCTGTAAATATTAGTGTCTCTTTAAGCCTGCCAAGTAAAATATACTCAACAGCCTTAAAGAGACCATAACACTCTCCTGTAAAAACAGATGTTTCAGGCGGAAACTTTACTTTTTGTACAATATTATACTGTAAATGGTAGACACCAACTCCAACACAACTATCTGTAGTATTCTTCGATGCATCTGTGTATATGTGGTGGTAGCCCTGTCAATTGTTATTCGTGATGTACTTAAATATATTGTTAGCGAAATATATATCAGTTTTTTTAATGCCAATGTCTAATCTAATATCTGGCATAAGCGTTAGTGCTTCATATACTGAATCAAATAATGGAAAAGTTTGAGAACGAAAAGTGGGAGCGTCAATGACTATGAATTTACGATAGCTAGTGAGAAGTAAGGGATGAGATTTATGATGCCAGTATTTATTATTACTATGACACAAATGAAATAAAGTTCTAAGTTTGGGAATTAAGGGGTGATTTTTAAATTGGTAACAACGAACAAAATATTTATCCGCCAGATATTGTCGACGGAGTTGAAGAGGAGGTTCGCAACATTCCAACTGAAGTGCGTTTATGGGAGATGATCTCATAGCTCCGCAGATTATACGCAAGGCTTTCGCTTGTATTTTGTCCATTTTTTGTAAACCAGATACGCTACACGGCTCTAAAAGAAAAGTGCCATAATCTAGGACACTTCTAATTATTGCATTGTAGATTAATTTCATAGTAAATGGGTGTGATCCCCACCAAACACCAGATAAGCACCTTAACATATTTAGAAGCCGCTCACATTTGGCACAGATGTAATCGATGTGTGCGTTGCCATTTAATTTTCCATCCAAATATAGCCCTAAAAATTTGACTTTGTCTTTAACAGGAATCGGCGCACCATCATAAATAATGGTTATCGGGGGAGGCATACGCATTCGGGTAAATAAGACGACGGAACTTTTGTTGATCGATAAGTCTAAACCATGCTTGTCCATCCAAGATTTTAACTGTTTCAAAGCGTTAATAAGATCTCTACAAGCAATATTTATAGAACTATTAATACATAAATAGCCTTGTCATCTGCATATTGAAGTAATTTTATTATACTTAAATCTAGACAATTTTCTAAGTCGGAGGTGTAAATATCGTAAAGTAATGGACTTAAAACTGACCCCTGAGCCTTTCCGAACAGTTCTAGTTTCCAAAGAGTTGTTTAAAACTATTATTCTTTCTATTAAAATATTAATAATGAAATTAACTAAAATTAAAGGCAAACCAAATTGAATTAGCTTTTCTTTTAAGATACTTATGATAATATTATCATAAGCAGAATTTATATCCAAAAAAGATGCAACGACAGATTTATTTTCTGTGAATGCTGTGCGTATATCTGTGGTTAATATGGCAATATTATCTATGGTACCTCTACCTTTACGGAATCCAAATTGTGTATTCGAAAGCAAAGAGGATGTAAACTGTATACTACGTAACAAGAGGTCGGACTTAGAAGAAAAAAAATAAACATCCGTTATTTTTTTAATTTGAAACTAAACGAGAAAATTTTTAAGTGCAAAACCTTTCACTCTAAACATACTAAAAATTAAAAAAAAAAAAAGAAATGAGCTAAATAAAATATAGGCTAATAAGGTAAATTAAACAATAAAACAGATTTAATCCACAAGCTTTTGTTAATTGCTATTAATAATATTACAGTACAGTTTTATGTATTTTATTTATAAATATAATAGAATAGCTGTCTATGCTACTCTACTAACTACTTGATTGACTTATACAGTAAATTCTATATAGGGAGGGGATTAAAGCTGCGCGTCCACCAGGTCGGAATCGGGACGTACGGTGCGGACGGCGCGTCGTGTAGTCATATATTTGTCAGGCGCAGAATGACGTTCCAGTACTTCTAGTGCAGTTCACAGTAGTCAATACCATAAATACAAAGCAACAAATCCGTCCGCTGCGTACCTACGCTCCGATTCCGATCCAGTGGACGCGCACCTTTATACATACACACTTAAGTATCATTACTTTGTTTTGTTACACCCTGTATACGACAGCTGAAATCTATCGCATGGGCTCAGGCCAGCTGCATACCACCTCACGTCATGATCAGAGGATTTTTCCTTGGTGGCCGTAACCGCTCATAATCCCATACCTTCCTTCTCCTCCTAAAATCTCCTTAACAGCTATTGCTTGCAGACTAAAATGTTGCAAACTAGTATAGGGACCTAAAAATCTGAAATTAATGAAACATTTTTCATTTACTACATTTCCATACAGTTTACATAAATTATTAAGAATACTTATCAACCTTATGTATTATTACAATAAAACAATATACACATTTTAACATTTTCCAAATTAACTGCATACTGATATACATTATAATATTTTCTATGAAATAATAATCTATCTTTTTCATATTAATATAGTTTAAGTTGTAAATTATTGTACAAATATGCAAATAATACTACGACATACTTTGTATTAGAACATGGTATGACATGGTTATGTTTTGCTTCAATTTATCAATTTACGGTTACATTTACATTTTACAATGGCGTACCTTTCGTTTTTCATTAATTAATCCACTTAATTTACAATTTTTGTATGAGTTGCTACAAAATAATTTTCACAAAATGAAAATCGAACTTTGAATTTTAAACTCCTTCTTCGTCTTTTTTCTCATGTAGTTTATATTCTCTATGGTCTTTTTTATCAGCCAATCACAGTTGACCTTGCACAGATTAGCTGATTAGGTACAGTAGCTACGTTTAAATTTGGATCCCAAATTTTTTTTTGTTCGGGAATTTCGTCCACCTGTTCGAAAGTTACGAAGTAACTAGTTCTTGATCTGTGTTCGAAAGGAGGTTATGTTTTTCTATAAACCATTCTAGTCTGTTTTTAGCTACATGTTCTGCAATCTTTAATAAAACAGAGGAGAGCAAAGAGGATGTAAACTGTATACTACGTAACAAGAGGTCGGACTTAGGAGAAAAAAAATAAACATCCGTTATTTTTTTAATTTGAAACTGAAGTTAAAATTTTTAAGTGCAAAACCTTTCACTCTAAACATACCAAAAATTAAAAAAAATAAAATAAAAAATAAATAAGCTCAAATAAATGTTTTATTTCAATAAAAATTATTGTACACAGCTAAATAAATAGGCTAATAAGGTAAATTAAACAATAAAACAGATTTAATCCACAAGCTTTTGTTAATTTCTATTACTCAATATTATAATATTACAGTACAGTTTTATGTATTTTATTTATAAATATAATAGAATAGCTGTCTATGCTACTCTACTAACTACTTGATTGGCTTACACAGTAAACTCTATATAGGGAGGGGATTAAAGCTGCGCGTCCACCAAGTCAGAATCGGGGCGTACGGTGCAGACTGCGCGTCATGTCGTCATATATATTTTGTTAGGCGCAGAATGACGTTCCAGTACTTCAAGTGCAGTTCACAGTAGTCAGTACCATACATACAAAGCAACAAATCCGTCCGCTGCATACCTACGCAGTATGCTCCGATCCCGATCCAGTAGACGCGCACCTTTATACATGTAACACACTTAAGTATCATTACTTTGTTTTGTTACACACTGTATACGACAGCTGAAATCTATCGCGTGGGCTCAGGCCAGCTGCATACCACCTCACGTCTTGATCAGAGGATTTTTCCTTGGTGGCCGTACCACTCATAATCCCATACCTTCCTTCTCCAGCTATTGCTTGCAGACTCGCAAACTAGTATAGGGACCTAAAAATCTGAAATTAATGAAACATTTTTCATTTACTACATTTCCATACAGTTTACATAAATTATTAAGTATACTTATCAACCATAAGTATTATTACAATAAAACAATATATACATTTTAACATTTTCCAAATTAACTGCATACTGATATACATTATAATATTTTCTATGAAATAATAATCTATCTTTTTCATATTAATATAGTTTATGTTGTAAATTATTGTACAAATATGCAAATAATACTGCGACATACTTTGTATTAGAACATGGTATGACATAGTTATGTTTTGCTTCAATTTATCAATTTACGGTTACATTTACATTTTACAATGGCTTACCTTTCGTTTTTCATTAATTAATCCACTTAATTTATAATTTTTGTATGAGTTGCTACAAAATAATTTTCACAAAATGAAAATCGAACTTTGAATTTTAAACTCCTTCTTCGTCTTTTTTCTCATGTAGTTTATATTCTCTATGGTCTTTTTTATCAGCCAATCACAGTCGACCTTGCACAGATTATCTGATTGGGTACAGTTGCTACGTTTAAATTTGGAACCCAAATTTTTTTTTGTTCGGGAATTTCGTCCACCTGGAGGAGAGCACAATGGGGCGATATGATGTAGCCAAAGATGGGGGTTTGTTGGGTTTTGGAACTGGGATAACTTTTTGTTTTTTCCATGCAGCAGGTAAATTACCAGATAATAAAATTTGGTTAATTAACTTGAGGTAGTACTGTAAAATTTCTTCATCAGCATGTTGAAAGAAGGAGTATGGAATGCCATCCAATCCGGGAGAAGAATCTTTCAAGTTTTGTACTACCCCTTTTAACTCTTCTATTGTAAAGAGTGAATCTAGTTCTTCAGAATTAACATTTTGTAAAGGAGGAGGTGGTTCGTTAGAAATAGTAGGAGGAGCTAAATTGTCTAGAAACTCAGAAGCTAAAGAATCAGATATAGGGTGAGAAGGAGTAGTGAATGCAGATCTATACCGTCTTATGTTTTTCCATACTATAGTAGGATGAATACCTGGATTTAATGATAAACAAAAATTTCTCCAACTTAGTATCTTCTTTTTCCTAAATAATTTCTTAGTATCTTTAAGACAATCAAGATACAGCTGGTAGTTGGCTATGTTTGGATTTAAATTATATTGTTTTTCAATCTTTTTCCTATTCTTAATGGCAACTGTGCATTCTTGACCCACCAAGGTGGAGATGGTGTATGATGGTGTGAAGTTTTTTTTTTTGGAAATGATTCATCAGCAGCTTTAATAAATGCTGAAGTCAAAGCCTCAGAACATAGTGATTCATTTTCTGATGATATTTCGGGTAGAAAAGATAACTGATTTCTGAGCAAAGTTTGAAATTTATCCCAGTTAGAATTACTGTTAATATGATATTTTATTGATGCAGACTGATTTGATTTACCTTTATCTTTACCTGGAAATGATAGAATTATAGGAAAATAATCACTGCCATGACTTGACTCCAACACGTACCAATGAAAAACAGATGATAGATTAGGTGAACATATTGACAAATCTGGTACACTACAACCTTCATGAGGAGCAGTGCGACGAGTCGGTTGGCCAGAATTAAGAATACACATAAACTATTAAGTCTAAAACTTCGTAACCCCATTGATTGTCTTTGTGACTCCCCCATGACTGGTGCTGGGCGTTGAAGTCTCCTAGTATTACCACTGGTTGTGGTAATTGACTAATAATACTTTTTATTTCAGAGAAAATGCAGTATGAAGGATGAGGTATATACAGTGAAACAAAACATGTGTTATTTACAGATGTAGCAATGATTGAAAAATCAGAGTTATGTGGTGGAAGAGGTATGTGATGAAATGATTGATTGTGTTTGATGAGTATGGCTGTACCACCATACCCATCTGATCTGTCTTCCCTGAGACAAGTGTAGCCAGAAATCCTAAAAAGTGATTCCGGCTTGAGCCATGTCTCTTGTAAGGAAAAGACGATAGGTTTGTATTTATTAATAAAAAAAATAATTTCGTGTTTTTTACTAACCACACTGCGGCAGTTCCACTGGACTATGTTGTCCATTGTTGGAAGTGGTATTAATTTGTGATTCAGTGGAGAATATGGCAGCGTTGGACGGTGATAAAGATGATAATGATGTAATCAGTTTGTTTAATGCTAAAATTGTTTCATGTATTGAATCCATGTTAATACCGGGAGCTGGATATGCAGATCCATTATCTCCTACTGGAGGATTATAATCTTTTATTAAACTATTATGTGTTTGTCTGTCATACCCATTTTGTTGTTTCTGTGGCAATTTTGGTTGTTTGAAAACAGTTTTTTTATATGACCGTTGCATTAAATTCAAATTCTGTTTATTATTATTGTTGTTGAAAAATGATTTTTGTGTATTTACAGGTGATGATGATGAAGAAGTAGATGACATTAATACGTCAGAATATAATTTTGAAATGGGAGGATGTAACTTCGAAGCTTCTGAGTAGGATAGACAATTATGAGCCATTGACTCCTTAATTGATTTTTGGCGTTGGAATTCTGGGCATTTTTTATCAGTTGCAATGTGCGAACTGTGGCAAATACAACAATAAATAGACTCCTCTTCAACTGAGCAACTATCACCAGCATGCCCTTGGCCACACCTAAAACATCTAGGAGTTGACCGACATTGGTTTTTGACATGTCCGTATCTACAGCAATTGAAGCACTGTATTGTAGGGAATATATATAAGTCTACGGGAAGTGCATTATAGCACATGAAGACTCTCTTTGGTAATGTCTGTCCGTCAAATGTTATTACCACAGATTCGGTGTTATTAAATTGAGCGGTTCCATTCACTATTGTTTTTTTCTTTAACCTTCTGATTTTTAATATTTCACCACATCCAATTGGTAAAGTAATATTATTAATAACATCGTCATCGGACCAATCAGCAGGTATACCTCTAACTAATCCTATTCTACTTACCTGAAAGGTTGGAATAAAAGATTTAAATTGTTCTGAGTTAAATTGAGGGTTACTTATAAAACTATTGGCTTCATTATATGAAGAAAAGGCTACAGATAATCGGTTTCTGGCTATTTTCTTAATACTACCATCTACAATATTTTTAATATTATTTGTTTTCAAGTAATGGCCAAAAACTATGGGGTGAAAGTTTATGTTTTCATTAGGTGACTTTGGTACCTTTTGTATATGGACAATAGACGCAGTTAACTCCTTTTTTGCCAATGTGGGACGAAGCCTCGCTGAATCTATCCCGACAAATTCAAAAACAAGAAACCCAACGTTTGATATAAATTCTATTTCGCCACTCAATTCCTTAGTCCTATCAAATACTTCCGTAGAGGAAATTTCAAAAATCATAAAAGAACTTAAATCAGACTGTGCACCGGGTTGTGACAACATACCTGTAAGAATTCTAAAAGAAAATATTGAATTAATTGCACCTTTACTTACCCATATTTTTAACTCTTGTATGGAAGAGGGCATCTTTCCGGAGGCATTTAAAAAATCAGCCGTGATACCGATCTATAAGACTGGTAGAAAGGACAATGTATCAAATTATCGCCCAATAGCCATACAAACTTCTTTTTCTAAAATTTTTGAGCGGGTGATTAATAAACGACTCGTTGGATATCTCGAATCGGAACATTTGTTAGCAGAGACCCAATTTGGGTTTAGGAAGAGTAGGTCAACTGACGAAGTTGTACATAATTTTATACAGAATGTGGCAAAAAAATTGGATGGCAACAAAAAGGTATTAACGATATTTCTGGATCTCAAAAAAGCCTTTGATACAGTGTCTCTACAAATCTTGATAGACAAATTAGAAAAACTCGGAATTCGTGGAAAACAACTGGATTTATTTAAAGACTACTTAACGAATCGTTCGCAATATGTTAGAATTGGAAAATATATCAGCTCAGAACAAACACTTGACTATGGTATTCCACAAGGTAGTATAACAGGCCCTACTCTATTTTTGTGTTACATTAATGATTTATGTAAACTCAATCTAGAAAACTGTGCGATTACATCATATGCGGACGATACTGCCCTTACCTTCACGGGTGATACATGGAAAGAGGTCTTTCAGGTCGCGCAAAGGGGTTTCAACACTGTATCTCAATGGCTGGCCCTAAATAGTTTAACACTAAACGTAGAAAAAAACAAAATATGTGTGTTTCTCAATGCGCAGAATAAATTTGCCTTCACATCTAAAATTACATGTTCATGAATGTTCGTACTCGAAGTCCCCATCTTGTCAATGCCCAGAAATAAGTAAAACATCAAATATTAAATATCTCGGAGTGACTATTGACTCTAACCTATCATTTACTGAACACATTCATAATATATCACAAAGGCTTAGGAAATTAATTTTCGTATTTAAACAATTGAGGCAAATTACTACAGAAAATACAGTAAAGAAAGTATATGTTGCACTAGCACAAACAGTCATATCTTACTGTATAACGTCTTGGGGAGGAGCGGCAAAAACCAAACTGCTGGAGCTGGAAAGAACACAAAGACTACTCCTTAAAATATGCCTTTTTAAGCCGAGACTCTATCCAACTACTGACTTGTATCGGAATGCCAAAGTCCTCACTGTTAGACAATTGTTTGTCCTGTCTGCGATTGCAAAACAACACTCCCTTGTATGTTATACTCCAGTACCGGCTACTAGAAGACAATACAAAATTTTTAACCCCGAATTAACCCGGACATCCTTTGCTCACAGATTCTTCTATTATTTGGGTAAAACGATGTATAATCAAGCAAATAAAATTTTAAATATCTATCCTAAAACAAAAAGAAATTGCAAAGAAGCTGTAACACAATGGCTCTTGAACCTTGATTATAATGAAACTGAAAATCTTATCAATACAAGTAATAAATAATGTAATTTCATAAAAATTTGAACAACTCACAATAACAGACACATGTACACACACACGCTCTCACAAACACACACACACACACACACACACACACACACACACACACACACACACACACACACAACTCAAATAGACGCATGATTATTAGTAATAAAATTTAATTGTTAAGTATAAATTACTACCTACTAAGATTTCTAATTTAAAATCAAATAAATATATAAAAAAAAAAAAAAATTATAATTAAGATATAAATAATTATTTATGAATGTTAATAAATGTTAAATTTTATATTGAATATTAATATTATGTATTCATACACTAGGGCTGGAGGCCTGGTGTCTCAAAATACAAGCAGGACACTGCTTAGTTTGAGACTCCAGTCTCCCCACAAATACTGAACTATTTTATTGTTATGATATACATAAATGTAATATTATTATTGTGGTGAGAGAATAAATAAATTATTATTAAAATTATTATTAAAAAATATATGGAGAGGAGTCTGTATCTTTATACAGCATCCTACCGACCCGTGAAACTAAGCCCTGGGATTTTTCAGTTGTGTTCACATTTGATTGAGATTCAAGGATAACGTCTTGTTTAAGAACATTATGGTTTTCGGTATCGCTAAGACACATGCAATTGATATCAGGCTTGGCCTTATTAGGGTCTTTTTTAATTTTTTTCTGGCACTTTTTGCAACGCCTCCTAGGAATCGCTGGACGTTTTCTAGTATTTACTGAGCATGAGGTGTCAGTGTCCATGCTCGAATCATTCGATACAGTAACATAAAGACCAACGGGGGGACCAGGTCCCCCCGGGTCGGGCTCCTACATTATATTCTTACGAACTACGATATATAAATAAAAAACTTACCAAATAAAATTAATATATACAACAAGAAAGAAAATTAAAACTAAAACTACACTATTTATTTAACAAATTATAGATATAAAAAGAATTTTAAAATTTTCCAAAAAAATACCGCGTCCGCCCTTTGGAAGTTCCCGTGCTTTTTTTCCAGGGAAGGTTTTAAAGTGACACAAAGTTCACCGGGACAGCTAGTATTTTCTTAAAAAAAATAAAGGAGACATAGCTATAGTCCAATGTATATCCAATCCACATCCAATCCATACTTCCATACTTCTGTGGCGGTACCCACATTCGCCTAACATTCCTGCATCGCGCTATCGAAGTTTTCTAAGCGCGTCGGTATATATACGACAGCTGAAATGTATCACGTGGGCTTCGGCCTGACCGGGCATAACACCTCGCTCGGTCGGAAGATCTTCCTTTGGCCTCCACGCGCATTATTCCCACACTTCCATACTAGTCCATACTTCCATACTTCCTTACTAATATTATAAATGCGAGAGTGTGTCTGTCTGTCTGTCTGTCTATCTGTCTGTACGTCTGTCTGTTACCTCTTCACGCTCAAACTGCTGAACCGATTTTGCTGAAATTTGGCATGGAGATACTTTGAGTCCCGGGAAAGGACATAGGATACTTTTTGTCCCGGAAAAATGCACGGTTCCCGCGCGATAAACGAGTTTTGGCGCAACGGAGTTGCGGGCATCATCTAGTGACAATATTGATCACTCTACCCATACTTTACCACACTACCACTTTTCTTATACAACTGACGTCTGACTTGACTAACGGGTTAAGTTTAAAGGGCCCCCGCAACCCCGAGACAGGGCTTCACAAGGAACTTAGAGTCAAACAAAAAAGTCAACGACAAAAAAAAAAAGTTTGACTCTAAGTTCCTTGGGGCTTCATAACGTTATCGAATAACAGAAAAAATATCGTTACGTACCGTTATTTTCATAATGGTAGCCAGATAACGTTATTTTTTAACGATATTTAGTAAAATAACGTTATATTTACCGTTATTATTATAACGATATTTTTTCGATAAGTATAAACGAAAAAATATCGTTATGATAATAACGGTAAATATAACGTTATTTTCTGGTATCAGGTATGCGATCGTGCACGGTACACTAAATCTCACTCGCAGCCCACTTTTTTTGCGAGATTTGTGTGAAAATACAAAGAAAAAATACACCTTATAAGCGTGATTACGTTTAGAAAATTTTCCCGCTTGTCATGACTTTCTTGACGGACTATAACGTTATCAAAGAACATATATTTACCGTCATAAATCCTATATAACGTTATAACATTAACCGCTATTAATATCAATTTTTAACGTTATTTTTAATATCGGTTAAATTTTCATAACGTTATCTATGCCCTTGAAGCAGTAACATTATGAAAAAATAACGTTATTTGAAGCCCTGCCGCGTGGGCGAGTTTGACAGCTGTCAAACTCGTATGCAGCTACTTCACTTCGTGTGAATTTGACAGTTTTGACGGTTCGCAGCAAACCGTCAAATTTGACACGTGGGCTTAGTGCTGCCAATTTAACAAATATCTGCCATTTTGCCTTATAAATTATAATATAAGGAAAAATATTTATTGTATTAAATTTAACGCAAAACTTAACTCTTACGGCTCCAGTCTTTACTTTTAAAATAATTGGGGTTTTAGAATAGAATAGATTTTTTTTATTTGTACAAAAACGAAACTACAGAAGAAACACGCTAAAAGAATCCGTACAAAATATAGGCGGTCTTACCGCTAAATTGTTTTTTTTTTACATAATTTTTTGCTCTCTAATGCATGCGCTCTTTGTCTCCACATACGAATTTGTGATTTTTTACTTGGACATTTCTCGAAATTTGTTTTTAGTTATTAGTATAAGCTGTGCTTTTGATTATTCTTCTTGAATAGTTAATTAATATTTTCGACCCAGCTCTAACGCAACCAAAAATTTAATGAGAGGTTTTCTTACTTTTTATCTCCACCAGACGGCGCGACGATAGACACTTCTAGATCTTCTAGGTTCCCCACCGATCTGAAATTATCTGCAGGTTGCATCACGGATACATATTGGTAGTGTTTCTAAAAAATATCAGTGTACTGTCAAGTGTGGTATAAATCAAAATATCTTAGTCTAAGCGATCATTGGCCTAAGCGATAAGGCCTAAGCGGCAGTATACTGGTAATGGTAATGAAAAGCTTGTCAAACTGAAAACTGATAAGTGACAACAGTTTGGCGGCCATGTTACTTGCAAACTTCTTCTACTTTTTATTGTTGGTGTGGTTTTTATTATTTTTTCCCAAATTGTGTTATAAGGTATTTGATGTTCACTATTGGTAAAATATTAGCCATGAAGTACTCGGTCCCGTTATCTTGCACAAGTGTAGCTAAGATGTGGTTCTGCAGCCACACGAGGTTCCACAGTTTCTTTTGTTTCTGCAGAAAATTAATTCATGGGACCGGGAGATCTTTTTCTCAAAATATCATCTACAAG
>HG995334.1:12003046-12013695 GCA_905333045.1 Lysandra bellargus
TTAGGTTAGGTTAGGTTAGGTTAGGTTAGGTTAGGTTAGGTTAGGTTAGGTTAGGTTAGGTTAGGTTAGGTTAGGTTAGGTTAGGTTAGGTTAGGTTAGGTTAGGTTAGGTTAGGTTAGGTTAGGTTAGGTTAGGTTAGGTTAGGTTAGGTTAGGTTAGGTTAGGTTAGGTTAGGTTAGGTTAGGTTAGGTTAGGTTAGGTTAGGTTAGGTTAGGTTAGGTTAGGTTAGGTTAGGTTAGGTTAGGTTAGGTTAGGTTAGGTTAGGTTAGGTTAGGTTAGGTTAGGTTAGGTTAGGTTAGGTTAGGTTAGGTTAGGTTAGGTTAGGTTAGGTTAGGTTAGGTTAGGTTAGGTTAGGTTAGGTTAGGTTAGGTTAGGTTAGGTTAGGTTAGGTTAGGTTAGGTTAGGTTAGGTTAGGTTAGGTTAGGTTAGGTTAGGTTAGGTTAGGTTAGGTTAGGTTAGGTTAGGTTAGGTTAGGTTAGGTTAGGTTAGGTTAGGTTAGGTTAGGTTAGGTTAGGTTAGGTTAGGTTAGGTTAGGTTAGGTTAGGTTAGGTTAGGTTAGGTTAGGTTAGGTTAGGTTAGGTTAGGTTAGGTTAGGTTAGGTTAGGTTAGGTTAGGTTAGGTTAGGTTTTTTTTTTTTTTTTTTTTTTTTTTTTTTTTTTTTTTTTTTTTTATATTATAGCTATTCCCCTAACAGTATCAGGGCTTGTTATTTGCTCTCTTTTAATTTTTTAATCTTTTGCTCTTTTTCTTTTTGTATAAAGATCTTATAACTATTTTTACAATTTGCTCTTTCATCTTCTTTCACACACATATTTGTGGTCATTCTTACATCTAATATACATGGATTAGTTTATTTATTTATTACAAGTGTAATTTGTCAACATAGGATAATATTATTCAGTACTCTTGGTACTTGTCTTTTCTTATAGTTATAAGATTTAAATCAATTTTTGGTAACTTTCTGAAGTATACACTTAGAAACACCACTGGTGTTCAATAAATTTCCAATATGTGAGCAGTATGAATTAATTCCAATTTAACATAATAATTCCCATAGAAAGTCAATATAATTAATACAATATAATAAAATTCAATAATAATACAATTCAAAATGTCAGAGCTAAAATAATAAAACAATAAAACTACGGCACAACATCCAATCTAACCCTAATATCACAGTAAAATCCTACAACTACATCACACTAATTTATCACAGTTAATCTTATTTACATAGGTAACGATCTCTTTACAAAAGGAGAGAAAGATTTCCCTCTTTTTTCCCCCCAGGATGGATGGCAGGCTCTCACCCGTCATCGATATGCCCAATTTCTGCTCAATATCATATCTATTGCTAGCAAAAATTGGGCAGTCGAATAACAGGTGAGGAACCGTCTCCTCAACTCCGGGCTGACACGAGCACGACGGATCCTCCTTCAACTTGAATCTATGCAAGTAGAAGGCGAATCCGCCGTGACCAGTCAGTATCTGTGTTGTGTGATGTGTAATGTCTATTTTCTTGACTATTTTGTGTGCAGCAGCAGCGCTTGGGAAAAAGAGCTTCGTGACTCCGGCCGTCCCTCCCACTTCGTATCTCCTGTCCCATTCCTCAACCGTATCCTCTCTTAAAATACGCTTGACGAATGAAACAGGACACAGATCGTAGTCGGGCTTCCTTTTCGAGCCCAGAGCAGCCTCCTTGGCTAACTCGTCAACTCTCTCATTCCCTCTCAACCCTGCGTGCGCCTTGATCCAAAACAAGGAGACCTCCCGCCTCTGCGAAGCAGCTCTTCGGAGGGCCGCCCTTGTTTGCACCGCCAGGGGATGAGGGGAACTAAGAGTGACAGCCTGGAGGGCCGATCTGGAATCGCTAAGGATACCGACCTTTGCCATTCCACTCTTGCAGGCTTCATTTACGGCTCTTTGGAGCGCTAGAAGTTCGGCTTGGTAGACGGTGCAATACGGCGGCAATGCAAGCTTGACTGCCTTCGTCTCGGCCTCACCCTTCCAAAAGGAGAGTGCGGCTCCGACTCGACCCTCAATCTTGCTGCCATCCGTATAGATCCTATGGACGTGGCTATTAACCACGTCAGCATATGAGTCCTCGTCTACCAACCCGAACCTCAGCTCTACCTGCTCTGCCGGATGTGGGTCCTCAATCGCGGGAGCCATTCGCTCCACCTCCCTGTCTCTCAACACCGGGTGTGTTACCCCCTTCTTGGCCTCATAAAGCCTCGATGCTTCGAGTATTCTGAGGTCAAGAGGGAGTATCCCAGCCAACAGCATTGCAGAGTTCAGGGAGACGGTCCGATATGCTCTGCAGATCTTTTGGGCAAAACCCCGTTGAACGGAATTGAGCCTTTTTTGGACCCCCATCTTTTCCGCGGTGGGTGCCCACGCTGCCGCTGCATACAAAATAGTCGGCTCTATCACGGCCATATATATAGTCCTAACTATCTGGGGGTTAAGCCCCCATCCTACTCTAGCAGCCTTTGCTAGCTGCTTATAGCGTGCTATGGCCTTCTTACAGATGTTTGTGACATGGGCGTTGAATGTCAATGCGCTATCTATTGTTAGGCCCAATACCTTTATGTTATCATAAAATTGTATATCCACGCCCCCCATAACAAGTCGAGGCACGTCAAATTTTTGTTTTCTCGTGGATAATAGCGCGCATGTTTTATGCGGGGCAAATTTTAATTTATTCGACTCTCCCCATTTCCTAATAGCATCTAGTACCTTGTTGGCCTTTTGCTCTATCTCCAGGGCCGTTTTTCCTTCAAAGACCAACACAATGTCGTCCGCAAAGGCTTGGTTAAACACATCCATTTCCTCTAGCAAAATTAGCAAGGGGTCCAACAAAAGGTCCCACAGGATCGGTCCACCGATGGACCCCTGTACGCACCCCTTGTCGGTCCCCCTGCTCACTTCCACTCCAGCATACCTCACGTTCACTCTTCTACCGCTCAAGTAGCTACTGAACACGCGCCTCAAGTTCCCCGGACACCCAATTTCAGCCAACCGAACCTTTATGGCCGGCCACCAAGCACTATCGAAGGCCCCCTCTATGTCCAGTGATATCACAACAGAAATTTTCTTCTCCTCCCTCAGTTTTCTGATGTGGTTCACCAACCTATAGAGGGCGTCTTCGGTGCTCCTTTGGGGCATGAAGCCATACTGGTTGGGGCTTATCTTGGGCAACAGGTAGAACCTAAGTCGGGCGACCAGCATCTTCTCGAAGATTTTGCCGAGAACAGGAAGGAGGCCGATCGGTCGATAGGCTTTTGGTACCCGGTATGATTCCCTGCCCGGCTTTCTCAGCACCACCACTGTCGCCTGCTTCCACTTTTCGGGAAAGTAGCCGACAGTGAGGCACTTATTCAGCAGGGCAAGAAACCACTCCGGGTTACAATCTACAGCGCGCTGGCAGATGTCGGACGTGAGACCGTCCGCCCCGGGGGCCTTTTTGGGGTTGAAGGACCTTACGGCTCTCTTCAACTCCTCCATGATGAAAGGAGGGTCGTCCGGGCCCGTCGGCGGTTCGGAGTCCAAGGACTCCGCACGCCGACGCGTCCGTCGATGTTCCTCGCTTTCATCACTTTCCAGGTCCGCGGGGTAGAAGGTCTCCGCCAACAATTCTGCGGAGCTTCGGGCGTCGAGGATCTCACTGCCCCTTGTTAGGGGCAGATCCTCCTCCCTCCCTCCAACTCTGTTCAGCACTCTGTAGATGCCCTCCCAGACCCCCTCCCTATCCTGTTTTCGGCAAAACTCCTTCCAGCTCGCTACTTGAGCCTCTTTCACTGCATTCTCATACTTCTCTTTCGCTTCCAGGTACAACCCAACTACGCGGTTTCTGCGATCAGGCGCTGCGTTCCGGATCCTGCGTTTCCTCGTGGCAACCTCCTTCTTCATCTGCGCGAGCTCATCATTCCACCACGACAGGGTGAATTTCTGCGTGTGTTTTTTGGTCGGCATAGTGTCTCTGCATGTCAGTGTTATGGCTTGTGTGTAGCTGTCTATTGCGTCATCTATTTGTTGTGTGCTGTGTATTGAGTCTATCGCTTGTACAGTCAATTGTCTGTCTGACATCAACTGGGTCAGTTTCTCACGAAACTGAGTCCAGTTCGCCTTATGAGTGTTAAAGATGCGTGTAGTACGTATTATGTTCGTGCCTGTGGATTTATGTTGTGTGATGCCGAAGGAAATGCCGTTGTGGTCCGAGCTCGTCAGACCTTCCTCCACCTTCCAGTCACCTACTCGGTCCAGCAGATCGTCAGAGCACGCTGTCACATCCACGAAGCTGGTGTACCTTTTACCCCCTCTGACGGTGTCGTACGTAGGTATGTCTCCAGTGTTGAGTATGTGTAAGCTCATTGCTTCCAGTACAGCAGACACTTCCCTTCCTCGCGGGTCTTCCACATCGCCACCCCACCACGGGCTCTTTGCGTTGGCGTCGCCTCCCAAGACCATCTTATCGGATCCCAACTCTCTTCCTATCCTCATAAGATGGTCCAGGTAGGGCCCCACAGGCTTATCGGGCTCGAAGTAGAAGGACACTACAACCATCTCCCAGGCTTTGGTTCGGAGGGTGGCCACAACTATGTTGTTGTTGCTGAGGCGCGTGTGCAGCTCGACGTCCAACGTGTCGTCGAATACTGCAACACACGCCTTGACAACGCCGTCCCCTTCCCCATCGCTCTGGTAGACCCTCACTCCGTTGTGTGTTCTCATACTCCGGGCCCCACCTATGTAGGGCTCTTGCAGCAGCGCTACACAGGCCTTACGCTTGGTGGCTTCGAGCATTAGCTCCCTTGTGGCGATTTGGCTCCGCTGGAGGTTGGCCTGCAGTATTCGGTACTGGAAGTACTCACCGGGGACAACCTTAGCAGTACGCTACCGCCGATCTGGCCAGAGCATCCCACCTCTTTCTTTCTATACATCCTCTATCGAAGGCACTGTGCTCCTCGTTGCCTCTCTTCGCCTTCGCGCAATTGATGCACTTGGGCTTTTCTCCCCGCAGCCACTTGTCGCATGCAGTCCTCAGATGAGGACCGGCGCAGTGGCTGCATCGCACCTCACTCTCCTGGCAGTGCCTCCTCGTGTGCCCATACCCCAGGCAACAGGAGCACTGCACCAATGGACTATGGTCCTCAACACGCACTCTGCCAAGCCCAATATGGGCATAGCCAACATCCACACACCTCTTCCATACCTGTGGGCTGACTCTGGCCACGAGATGTTTCTGCAGGGGGTTCCTCGCATTCTTCACGTATGCTACTTCGACCTTTTTCTCGTCCCCCTTCAATCCCCCAAAGATGTCTGCATTCTGGTTGCAGAACGCAGTGACGAAGTCAGCTACGTCGACCTTCATCACATCTTTGAAGGCTAAAAGGGGGTTCTTGTTCCTCACCTCTTCGACTATTAATCCATCATTCCTACCAAGCCTCTCTCTTACCTTGTTCCTCTCCTCCTCATTTATGCATCCTATGACGACTTTTCTATTCTTTACTTTCCTAACCCGTTCCACCTTCACCCATCCGTCTTTTGCGTTAACCGTTGTCCTGATCTTTTCCAATAACTCTTCCCCGTTGTCTTGCTCGTCTCTGGAGGACACCATGACTGAGTGCAGGGCCCTTGCCTCGGGAGGTTTCTCTACGAAACCTCTCGAGACAACGCTCGCATAGCTCGCCGGTTTGGCGACAGTCATGTTGTTCTCCAGCAACGAGCTCAATTTTCCCATTTTGTCTCTATTTTCCTTTATGCTTTCTCCTATCTCTTCCATCTTTTTTATATTTTCTTTTATTAATCTACTGTTCTCTTCCAGGTTCCTCACCAGTGCTTCGGCCTCTGCACCCGCTCCTGCGCCGGCTGACCGGGAAGGATGTATAGGGTCCTTCCCCGGCCCGCCATTGCTCCCGGCTCTGACACTGGTGAGTTCATTTTCTAATTCCTTTACTATTTCGAAGAGCCTCTCTATAGCGGCGAAGGCTCCTTCTTTAAGTTCTGTCTTAAAGTTTTTGGAACAATTTATATGTCTCTTCGCTCGCTCTAGACAGGCTCTTCCCTCTGTTGTTTTGGGTTTTGTAGGTGGAACGGGGCTATAAACTTTTTCAATAACTACCGGTTTTCTGCTTATTTTTGTTTTAGGTACCGTTGGTTCCTGATTTGACTTTATTTTACTAGTGGTTGGTGTTTCGTTATTTATAATTATCGTCTCGTAGTTGTCAATGCTTTTCCGCACAGCGGAGGTATTTGTTGGTTGCGACTGGGATCTACCCTCGTCGGCCTCGTTTCTTTTAGGTGGTGAAATGGTGAAGGTATCGCTAGCACGCTGTAAGTGGGGGGTGCGTGGCATCATTTTGTTAGGGGGAATTTAGTCAAGATTAATAAAATGAAATTTAAAGGACACAGTTGTCAAAATAAATAAATTAAAATATGAAATAATAAATTAAATAAATTAAAATTGAATATGACTAATATGACTAAAATTGTTAGGTTAGGTTAGGTTAGGTTAGGTTAGGTTAGGTTAGGTTAGGTTAGGTTAGGTTAGGTTAGGTTAGGTTAGGTTAGGTTAGGTTAGGTTAGGTTAGGTTAGGTTAGGTTAGGTTAGGTTAGGTTAGGTTAGGTTAGGTTAGGTTAGGTTAGGTTAGGTTAGGTTAGGTTAGGTTAGGTTAGGTTAGGTTAGGTTAGGTTAGGTTAGGTTAGGTTAGGTTAGGTTAGGTTAGGTTAGGTTAGGTTAGGTTAGGTTAGGTTAGGTTAGGTTAGGTTAGGTTAGGTTAGGTTAGGTTAGGTTAGGTTAGGTTAGGTTAGGTTAGGTTAGGTTAGGTTAGGTTAGGTTAGGTTAGGTTAGGTTAGGTTAGGTTAGGTTAGGTTAGGTTAGGTTAGGTTAGGTTAGGTTAGGTTAGGTTAGGTTAGGTTAGGTTAGGTTAGGTTAGGTTAGGTTAGGTTAGGTTAGGTTAGGTTAGGTTAGGTTAGGTTAGGTTAGGTTAGGTTAGGTTAGGTTAGGTTAGGTTAGGTTAGGTTAGGTTAGGTTAGGTTAGGTAGGTTAGGTTAGGTTAGGTTAGGTTAGGTTAGGTTAGGTTAGGTTAGGTTAGGTTAGGTTAGGTTAGGTTAGGTTAGGTTAGGTTAGGTTAGGTTAGGTTAGGTTAGGTTAGGTTAGGTTAGGTTAGGTTAGGTTAGGTTAGGTTAGGTTAGGTTAGGTTAGGTTAGGTTAGGTTAGGTTAGGTTAGGTTAGGTTAGGTTAGGTTAGGTTAGGTTAGGTTAGGTTAGGTTAGGTTAGGTTAGGTTAGGTTAGGTTAGGTTAGGTTAGGTTAGGTTAGGTTAGGTTAGGTTAGGTTAGGTTAGGTTAGGTTAGGTTAGGTTAGGTTAGGTTAGGTTAGGTTAGGTTAGGTTAGGTTAGGTTAGGTTAGGTTAGGTTAGGTTAGGTTAGGTTAGGTTAGGTTAGGTTAGGTTAGGTTAGGTTAGGTTAGGTTAGGTTAGGTTAGGTTAGGTTAGGTTAGGTTAGGTTAGGTTAGGTTAGGTTAGGTTAGGTTAGGTTAGGTTAGGTTAGGTTAGGTTAGGTTAGGTTAGGTTAGGTTAGGTTAGGTTAGGTTAGGTTAGGTTAGGTTAGGTTAGGTTAGGTTAGGTTAGGTTAGGTTAGGTTTTTTTTTTTTTTTTTTTTTTTTTTTTTTTTTTAGCCCCTACATGGGACCTCTTGTTCCCCCTTTATGAAAAAGGGACAATTATTTGCTTTATTGACATTATTACATTTATAGTTTTTTGGTGTTATTTACATATAGTTTTTTCCTTTACATTTGCATCAGTATTTGTGTTTACATAGACTTATAATTCCATTATGTTTCTATTTCACTTTACAACTTTTTATCTTTTACATTAATTCTGTTATATCCCATACTTTATATTTATTACTTTATACTATTACATTTATTATTTCTATACAATTTCATCTACATACAATACAATTGCATTCATTATTTTATACTATTACATTTCTACTTAATATTTATGTTGCTGTTACATTTATACTATTACATTTATTCCTTTAATACGTTTTCATTAATTTTTATATACTACTAAATTCCTTATTTATATTTATATTGCTGTTACAGTTTTCTATTTTTATTTTACATTTTCTTGTTTATATTTTCTTATTGTTACTTTTTCCAAGACTATATATTAATAATTTCTTAGCGTTTTATTATTAAGGTAGTGTCATATTATATATATTAATACTGCATATTTTATACACAAAAGATGAATATGTGATGATAAATAGTGTTTCGCTATGAGTGTTTCAAAACTCCATGCTGTGTATGCGTTCAGTCCGGAACTCCCGGCGGAAGTTGTTGCCACCATTAGTTATTACAAAAATAATGTAGGTGCAATATTTGTTGGACTCTATAGCGCGCGCAGTTATATGGTACAAGTTACATGGTAGGTTGTGATGTGCTGTGCGTTGTCAAGCTTATGCCTTACATGCTTACTTATTTCTAACAATAATATCATGTAAGTGCAAAGTCGTGTGTGTTTTTTTTTTTTTTTTTTTTTTTTTTTTTTTTTTTTTTTTTTTTTTTTTTTTTTTTTTTTTTTTTTTTTTTTTTTCCACACAACACATTTACATTCATTGCTGCATTTAATAATTATTATTAGCTACATACAATGCTTTTTCCCTACTGTACAGAGTCGTCGCCCACTTATTTGTCCTCGGGGTCATACGCAACGCACGCACGCGCTATAGCGTCCCACTTTTGTCGCACAGGGCATTCCGCACTGAACGCGTGATGGTTTGTATCCTTCAGGTTTTCTTTTTTACAATTTGTGCAGCATGGTTTTTTGCCCTCAGTCAGATCATCACACTCAGACTGGCGATGTGGACCGGAGCAGTGGGCGCATTTCTCTTCGGCAGCGCTGCAGAATCTCCGCCCATGTCCGTACCCCAAACAGCGTGAGCACTGAATTAGGGGGGACTGGTCGGCGACTCTGACACGCTGGATATCTATATATAGATATCCTGCCTCGGTGAAACGCCCCCACAGCCCCGGCGACACATTGAGCACCACGTGCTGAGTGTGATCATCCTTCCCTTTCTTTTTATATTTCACACTCATTCTGTCTTCTGTCCCTCCCAGGATGTCCTTTACGAGGTGCCTATTCTGCCTCCTGATGGCTTCTAAAATGTCGTCATCGGTGCAGCTTTTCAGCACCCCGTACAGCACAACCTGGGGATCCTTGTTTTCTATTATCTGAGTATCTAACTCCATCCTCGCTTTTTCTATTTTGTCCCTGACTCTATCTCTATCCTTCTTATCCCTGAATCCTAAAATCACTTTTCTACCTTTTCCCCTCCTAATTCGATCCACCTGTATCCCTTCTCTCTTTGCTTCCACTATGTTTCCTACTCTCTCTACTATTTCGGTCGTGGGCATAAAGTTTTCCTTGTCTGATACGACTAAGGAGTGGAGGGTCCTGTACTTGGGTTCCCTGGATGGTATCTGGGTTTTCCCTGTTCCCCGGGTGACACTCGCGTAAGTTGGAGATGTCACTGACTCCGGTTCATTTTGTACTGCGACCCTCCCCTCCCCAATCGCATCAGTCAAGGTTCCTACCTGTTTATCTACGTGGTCCGATATCTTATCTATAACCTTTATGTTCTCATTCTCTATCTTAACGTGGATACTATCCACGTTAAGACAGGCGGCATCTACTAGATAGTTCCTAATTTCTATCAACTCACTCTTATACTCCTCCCTAAACTCACTTAACTCCTCCTTTACCTCTTTCATGCAATTGCATTTTATGCCCACTCTATCCTTAACCTGGTCACACTGTGTCCCAGAATCCCTAGTCCGCACCTTTTCTTTTTGTGTTCCTACCTCCTCCCCGTCCCTAGCTATAATTTCCTTCAATAATTCGACCACAGCTAGTAGCTCCTCTCCCATACCAGACTTCAACTCTCCTTTCATATTTCTAGTCTGGTTTAGGAGATAGATGCTACGCTTTACCTTTGTCAGCGTGCTCGCCAGCAGCTGGCTCGTAGTTAACTCGCCATCGCCGCTGTCGCGCACGCCGTAGGTTTTATTGAGGCGAGTAGGGGTGCGGGCCATTGCCATTTTTCGGTTATAATAAATAAAATAAAGAATGTAAATTAATATTAGGTTAAAAAAAAAAAAAAAGGGGGGGTACGCTTCAATTGTATAAATTAAAATATAAATGTAAAGCTAAATATAAAATTAAATTACTAAATCCAAAATTATTTATTTAAAATTAAAGGGGGAACGCGTCTATTTGTAAAATTGTATAAATAAAATTTTTTATAGAATTATGTATACTTAATAATCTAGTAGGCTGTCCCAAAAGGGATCAGCCGGTCAAATTAAAGCGACTACACTAATAAAATGTATATCTAAAATTGTATATATAATAATTTTTTAAAATATTAAATCTGCAAATACAGACGTCACTATTTAAATATATAATATACAATGTCAATAATAGACGCCTCAATAGGGAAGCGAACTGGTCTAAAGTACCGCTTGTCACGGCTCAAAGGACGGTTTTCGCCGGTCAACTTAGTCCAATATTATAAACTTGATAAATATTCAAACGTCTATGATATTAACATAGCAAAAACGCAACCGCTTCTTATCGCCTTC